>MU672702.1:0-16058 GCA_026770625.1 Nicotiana glauca | reverse complement strand
TGTGTCTCGTGACTCCTATGAACCTAGAGCTCTGATACCAACTTGTCACGACCCTAGTTCACCAATTGTGAACACATCATGACGGCACATAGTCTTCACGACGAGGTAAGCCTAACACATTGCGGAAGTAACAACATTTGCGAAATTTATATTCAAAAGCTAAATAACATGAGTAATGTATATAGTTGCCGCCTGGCACATACACTTTAATATAAAATACTGAAATAACCTCCAAGACCCAGAAACCCACGAGCATCACAAGCTATAAGAATCTTACACTGCTCTAATCACCAGAATAGTCTAATACAAAGAGGGATCGAAATAACATCTAATAACTATGGATAAAATGAGAAGGAGACTTTGCGGATCTGCGGACGTAGCAGATGTATACCTCAAGTCCCCAATACGCTCCCTGACAGCTACTGGCAGTACGCCTGCTCATAAGCACCTGGATCTGCACATGAAAAACATGCACAGAATAGGCGTGAGTACACCACGGCAGTACTCAGTAAGTGCCAAGCCTAACCTCAGTTGGGTAGTGACGAGGAAAGGTCAGGGCCCTACTGAGACAGAAACAATAAAATAGCAAGATATTAACAGTATCGAAGTCTAATGAAAACTAATGAACACAGCGGTGTGATAAGACAGTCCAATGAAATATAATACTGCAAGACAAAAAAATAGAATCACAGAGTAAATACAGCAAAATTTCAAGAATACCGATGAGGGTCTCCCAGGATACCGTCCTGTAGCCCTTTACCTCATCTATTCAATGAAACTTCCGGGATACCGTCCCGTAGTCTAATCATCAGTGTGCAGGGGATCTCCCGGGATACCGTCCCGTAGTCCCAAAATAAAAGTGCAGGGGGATCTCCCGGGATACCGTCCCGTAGTCCCAAAATAAAATGCAGGGGGGGATCTCCTGGGAATCAAACCCATAGTCCCAAAGTAAAATGCAGGGGGATCTCCCATGAATCAAACCCGTAATCCCAAAGTAAACAAACAAGGGGGAGCTCCCGGAATCCCGTATCCATAGTCCCAATGTAAATGCGCAACCAACATCAGAGAAATATTCAGAAATTTAAGTACATCAATATAGGGCATCAAAGAATACTGGCCTAACATGATCCACGTAATCACAGTTAAGACAATTTAGACAAATAGGCAGCTTGGATCAATTAAACGTGCTCTTCTACGCTAGCACAGGCTATAAAAGCAAGTAAAGTAAGGCAAATATGAAAGAGAATCCAAATCAAGTAATTAAGTAAAAATTCGGGTTTCAACAATTTGCTCAAGTACGCGCTCGTCACCTCACGTACAAGGCATTCAATTATCAATTATCACATCCTAAGGGACGAAGTCCCCCACACAAGGTTAGGCAAGCCACTTACCTCGAACCGGTGCGAAATCAACTAGGGAACGATGTCCTTGCCACGAGTATCCAACTCCGAGTGGCCCAAATCTATTCAAACCAATTACATATTGTAAATATCATTGCAAATAACTGATTCCACTAATAAAATTAAGGCTAGGGCGCAAAATAGGTAAAATGACCAAAATGCCCCTCTATCCAACGCCTCGAAATCGAATAATTTTATGTTTTCAGAAACCTCGTACTCTCACGAGTCTAACCATATAAAAATCTCAGAAATCGGAGGTCAAATGCCCCGTCAAAACCCAATAGTTAGGTCTAAGAAGTTTTACCCCAAATTAACCAATTTTTTATCCTTAATTCGAATTCAAAAGGTGGATTTAACTACTAAATGATGGAATATAACTAGAGGATCATAGAAATGTTACCCAACAAACTCCTCTTCAAAATCCTCTCAGAATCGCCTTTGCCTGAGCTCAAAATTGATTTTCAAACTTATGAAATTGATCCCTCGATATTTCCTATTTCTGCCCAGACATTTCCGCTTCTGCAGACAAGGGACCGCTTCTGCGGTCCCGCTTAAGTGGAAAAATAACCGCTTCTGCGGTTTCTCATTAAAGGAGAAAATTTCTCTTTTGCGGACACAAGACCGCTCTAGCGGTCCCGCTTCTGCGGAAATATGACCGTTTTTGCAGTCTCTGAGGGAAAGCCAAAAATCGCTTCAAGAAACCGCTTCTGCGGCTCCGCTTTTGCGGATAGCTGACCGCTTCTGCCGTCTCAGAGGAAAAGGGGCCAACTCACTTCTGCGGTGCAAAGGCCACTTCTGCGGCGCCGCTTCTGCGGTTCCCTAGCCGCAGAAGCGAAAACAATAGAAGCCTGCTGCAATTTTTCCTTCTAACTTCCAAAACTAACCTGTTGAGCATCCGAAATCATCCTACCAATACCACCTAATACCTTATTCGTACTTGCACCAATCCTCAAAACACCTCAAACAACACCGGAAACCCGATTAAATCAGGGATTCAAGCCTAAGAACTTCAAATTCTAACCAAATACGCTTTCGATCAAAAACCTAACCAAACTTCGTCCGAATGACCTGAAATTTTGCACACACATCCCAAATGACATGACGGAGCTACAGCAACTTCCGGAATTCAAATCCAACCCTTGGATCAAAAACTCATTATCGGACCGGAAACTTCAAAAATTCAAACTTCGGAATTTCAAGCCTAAATGAGCTACGAACCTCCAAATAACATTCCGAACATGCTCCCAACCCCAAAATCACCTAACGGAGCTAACGAAACTATCGGATTTCCATTCCGAGTTCGTCTTTACACTATTCTGAATTGGGACCATTTTTCAACTCTTAAACTCTTATTTAGGGACTAAGTGTCCCAAAACACTCCGAATCCTAATACCGAATGTCCCGGCAAACCAAAATAACATAAATGAACTTAGGGAAAACATTTAATGGGGAATCGGGGCGTAAATTCCAAAAATGACCGGCCGGGTCGTTACATGGCCCTTGGCCGTAGGGGTGTTATTTTGATCTATGGTCGAAATGTTAACCCGTTGTGATTCGAGCAAGGTCGAATTCTTCTATTGGTGATGGACCTTGGCCATAGGGGTGTTATTTCAAGATAGGGTCGGAATGTTAAATCATTGTGTTACTATTAGATTTTGGAGAATTTCATAGGACGCCATACTATTTATGCATACATCGGAGTGAATCCTGGCGTACTCAGTTTTGTTTTTACTAGAGAATATTGGGTGTTCCTTGGGGGAGCCCCAGTTTTACTTAGCCTCTATTTTTCTTGGGTTAGTCCTAGTTTGCTTAATTTTTCTTGTATTGGAGAATACGATGCATTTTCTGGGTGAGTCACGATTTACTTAATTTTGCTTGCATTGTAGAATACGGTGCATTTCCTGGGTGAGTCCCAATTTTATTAATTTCGCTTGTTTAGCAGACTACCTTGATAGGGAGTACAAAATATTTATTTGTTTCATTCATTTGAGAATACTATACATGTCCATTTCGTACATATATTGGAGAAGTTTCCATATATCTAGTCCCTTCATCGCGTGGCTTGGAGAGAGAATCGGCAGGCGGGTTGATGAATTAAACTTTTAAACTTCGAGACGTCCCCTTCGTCGCCTCGTTAAAATCCTACCCGAGAAAATCCACTCGGGACTAAATCCAGACAGGGGAAGAGAGTACGATTTGGGAGGGGGGGCGTCCTCTCAGACATTGAAGTATTTGAGGTGGGCGACATTCCAATTGTTTTGCAGTAATTTTCCTTCTATTGTTTCTAGTTGGAATTCTCCTTTGCTCGCTTTCCCGTACAAGTTCCCGCGTTTCTGTTTAAACTAACAACAGAGGGTAAACTAAAATGAAATTTTCTGTACCTCGATCTGACGGGTTAGTGAAAAGAGCGACAGTGTAGTGTTACTCGCCCTGCCTGGTTTTAGATTTGACGATAGTGTTCGGCTCCGTCTATAGTAGCGTCTGAGCTTCGCACGGGTTGAGCCCGTCTTGCTTATTGAAGTGTTGAAATCGAGTCCCGATCTGATCTCGTTTGATTTGTATCCATAACAAGGGACACGGGCTATCATATGTGCCCATCCCTTCAAAAGCGCACGCAACAAGCTATCGTCCTTTCATAAAGGATAGGAATATAGGCTAATATATATAAGTAAAATGCATCGAATGGGGGTGTGGTCATGCCAGATGACCATGATACTATTTTGAACATATGTCAGTCGCACCAACCCTATCGCTACTAGAGAGATGTGAGTTCTGCATAAATATTAGTCGTAACTTCTACTTTTATGTAGCAGCCTGACCTATGTTAGTATTGTTGTCTCGAAGGTTTATTTACCGCTCTCTGAAATGGGTGGTGACATTTAGCCTATTCTAGATATAAAGGAAACTAAGAAATTTGGCTAAGTAATCCCCCACAGACGGCGCCAAATTGTTTGAACAAAAAGTATAAAACCCTTTTGTGGAACTAATCACTAGAATTATAGAAGGTAAATCTTAACTAAAGATAATTCATCTCAGATCTGGATGTGCAGGATGTAAAAATAAAAGAAAAAATAATAGCGATTAATATTTCTTCATATAATAGTTATACTGATCTTGTATGATAAGCTTACATCTGGGACTGATTTGCATCATGAACATGGGAGCAAGGGAAAAGAAGAGAAGGGGTTGTTCCTTCTCAAGAGATTCTCCTTGTTGTGGCTTTCATGGAAGCTTCTTTTTTCCCCTGCCTCAGTCCCCCTCCTTATGGGTTTAGCTGCCTCTATTTATATTAACAGCCTCCTGATAACTAGGGATTTTGACGTGTTTCATGCTCCTTTTTGCTTACGCTTTTATCATAAATTCATACAAAATAGTCCCAAAAGGCTCATAAGTTGTGCTTGATTGCAGGTTTGACCAACAAAGTGACGAGATGTCAAAGATCTGCTCAAAGGAGTGAAACATGCTCAAGTACCAAAGACAAGGCAAACTCGGGACAAACAGGCCTAGTGCGGCAGCACTACACTTTGTGCGGTCCGCACTAGGGAGATTCAGAGAGTAGATTTCAAGGCATAAAACCTAGTGCGGCCGCAGTCCATTCTATGCGGTCCGCACTAGGAAGATTCAGAGAACAGGAAAAATAAGCTTCAAGGTAGTGCGTCCGCAGTCGATGTTGTGTGGTCCGCACTGAAGTCTCCGTGGCCGCACTACCATTATGTGCGGTCCGCGGAAGAGAAGATCAGGGAGATGCAACTTGCCCAGGTCCATGTCATCGCGGTCTGCGGTCATGTTTGTGCGGACCGCATTGGAAGCCTCCGCGATCGTGTTCCATTCAGCGTGGTCCGCGGAGCCTGAGTTCAGAGAGCCAAGACTTCAAGACCAAGAGCCTAGCGCGGCCGCAGTCCATTTTGTGCTGCCCGCACTGACCCCGCAGGGGCATTTTTGTCCAGTTTTTCCAGCTTAGTATAAATAGAACCTTTTCCATTTTTAGGGCATCAGTTATCTTTTAGAACAGCAGCTGCGCTCGTGAGATGCTATTTTGTAGCCATTGTAGGCACTTTAGCTTAACTCTAACAATAGATTCTCTGTATTTACTTTAGTTATTAATTAGTATGTCTTTCTCTTTATCTATTTCTCTATTTTCTTCTTCAAGCATGAGTAGCTAAACCCATTAGCTAGGGTTGTGGCTCAACCCTAGTATGGGTAATTGATGGGTGTTGTGATTTGAGGTTAGATTGACTATGGGTGTTTGTTATTTGCGTTAATTTTATGGTTTAATTTATGAATGAGTGGTTGCAAACACTAGTTTGTGCTAAGTTGATTTGGGCTCTTCTTGAGAAAGGAAGCTTAGGTCTCCAAAGTTGACTCAACAAGGAAGTAGGATGGACTCAAGAGATTTGATAGTCCCAAATAAAGGGTTAAACCTCGAGAGAGTAATTACCCGACTTGAACCCTAGTTTCTTGGGCAAATATACATACCTAATTGGTCTTGAGAAAGTCAATTGGGCAAAACCACTCTTTCTACCGAGAGGTGTAGAGTGGGTAGTTTCGAGCAACGGTTATAACATATTTCCCCAATCATGTCAATCGTGCCTTAGATGCAATTATCCATCAATTAGCCACCTAGGTGAAAGTCATTACCCTAGTGCCTTTTAAACCATTAGATACAACTTGTAGTAATTCACTCTTAGACTAATATAGTTGCAATTATAAATTGTAGTTTAAACATAGTAGAATATAGAAAAAAAACCAAAAATGTATAGAAGTGATATTTGGAACAAATACGCAATTCCATCCTAAATAGATACTCGACTCCATTTCTACCTCCCTGAGGAAATCGATCTTGACCCACACGGGTAAAAGCTATTGCGACCCTCTCTCGCTATATTTTATTGGTGCGGAGTAGGCATCGATCACCTCCCCACTTGTCCAATTGTCTTTGACCAGCGTGCTTTCTTGTCACTGCGTCCTCTATCGTTTGATTGACCACTATATTTGTTCCCCATCATAAGCTTTATTATGGTTTGGCCCTGATGATGGCCGAGGTGCTCTTTGTCATCTTACCTTGTAGGCACGACTATGACTTGGTCGACCCCATATCGTTCCTCTTAGGGACGATTAACCCATGGTCAGATTTTGACCCACACAGTTATTAGCTTCAGTCTTCATTCTTTAATGCGCGCATCCATAACCCCAATGACTCTTTCAAGGCTTAAAAAATTTAATCTCGAATTATGATCTTGCGCTTCCACAATTAAAAAGAAATCCTTTTTTATCATATAAGATTTTTATTGTATTTTTATTATTATTAGTTTTAAGAGTTGCATTGCAGCAAAATGTGATTATGATCATTTTCTCACCGATATTTCATTTTTTATCATCAAAAAATTAGTTACAGTGAAATTGTGAAGGAGGAGATAAGTACAGAAAGAATTACATGGTTGTATAAGTCCTAACATTCATGGTACATGAATTCATGTATCTGTGAAAAAATAAAATAAAATAAAAATAGATTCATCAGTTAGTAATGACAAGAAGAGTGTGATGACCTGATCGGTCATTTTAAACTTTAGAGTTCCGTTTATTGATTCGAGATTTTGAGTGGCTTCATATTGTGTATTATAACTTGTGTGTATGGTCGGATTCAAATTTAGGATGTTTTGGGATTGATCTTGATAAGTGATTCTCATCTTAGAAGCTTAAGTTGAAAATGTTCACTAAGGTATGACTTTTGTGAAAATGAACCCGGAACGGTATTTTTATGGTTTCAATAAGTTCGTATAGTGACTTTGGACTTGAGTGAATGCCTGGAATTGAATTTGGAGATCCATACATTGATTTGGCATTTTTTGTCGAAAGTTGGAAATTTAAGGTTTAGAAATTCCTTGGGTTTGACTATGGTTTGACGTTATGGCTATGGGGTTCGGATTTTGATTTTGGGACTTGTCATATGTCTGTTTTGCTATTTAAAACTTGTCTGCAAAGTTTGGCGTAATTCCAATTTGATTTGATAGGAATCAGACGTGTAGTTGTGTTTTTAGAAGTTCTTGAGTTTCAATGTAAATTTCATGAATTTTGATGTCTGATTCGTGATTTTGGATATTATTTATGTTTTTTTATCATGCGAGCGAGTTCACATAATGTTTTTAGACTTGTATTGATGATTGGTATAGAGGCCCAAGAGCTCGGGTGAGTTTCGGACGTGTTTCGGAGTGTTTGGAAGAATTTAAGTTTTGTTGGTTTTTGAACATGTGCTTCATGTCTCGCAAATGCAATATCTTGTTCGCATTTGCGACCTTCGCATTTGCATGATGCGAGTCGCATTTACGAAGTCCAGTGGGGTCTTTCAGGTACGCATTTGCGAACAGATTGTTTGCATTTGCAATGGGGGCCTGGGCTAAGCTGGTTCGCATTTGCAATCAAAATGATCACTTTTTCGAAGGTCCTGACTTCACAAATGTGATGTCAGGTTTGCATTTGCGTCATTCCCTAGGTTCATCAGGAGCCGCAATTGGGAGGTTTAGTCCGCATTTGCGAACCTTATGTCGCATTTGCGATATCTGCAACTGAACAAAAGGGTTGGAAGACAGGATTTTAGTCTCATTTTCATATTTTAAAACTACTAGACTCGGTAGGAGGCAATTTGGAGAGGGGATTTTCATCTTCAATCATTGGGTAAGCGATTTTGATATATTTTCAATTATATTAAATGATTATACATGAGATATAACGTCAAATTTATGAGAATCAATTAGGGAGTTTTGTCTAAGTTTTAAAAAATAAAAATTTGGATTTTCAGATTCAAAGTGGACTTATATTAAAGACAAAACATATATATATATACTCATGGGGTTATGGGTAGTCAAGATCTATCCTTGGACTCGGGTTTTGACCGGACGGGTCCGGGATTGACTTTTGTTGACATTTGAAAAATTGTACAAAGATCATAGCTTTACTTATTGGAATTGGTTTCTCTTGCATTATATGATGTTATTAAGTCAATTTTTGTTACATTTGAGCCGAGTGAAGGTGAATTGTAAAGGAAAAGTTATTTTTGAGTGTTGATTTGGCCTGGTTTTGGTAAGTATCTTGCCCAACTTTGTGTGGAGAAACTACCCCGTAGGAATTGGTTTAATTGCATAGTTTGAATTGTGTGAAAGACGTGGACACAAAGTGATGAGTGTGAACATGACATTATATGTGGAAATTGAACGCTTTAGACTCTTAGTCTTCTGTCGTGCATTTAATTGAAGTTATATTCTCCATTTGTTAAATTTACTCTTACATGCTATATTTGAAGTCATCATTAAATGTTCTATTTTTTATTGTCAAGCTAAAAATTATATGCTTTAATTGAAGTTGTTACGCCTTTTATTGTCATGCTACCTCTTTTTTTGCTGGATTGTTCATATTTAAAGTCATCATTACGTGTTATCTCTCTTATTGTTGACTTGTTCTTGGTTGAAGTTGTTATTGCATATTATCTCTTCATTGTTGAGCTTATTCTTCTATTTCATTGTGTTGTTGTAATTCTCGTGTTGATTTACCTGTCGTACTCTCGTGTAACTATTGTTATTGTACTCAGTGTTGTGGGATGTGGGATATGGATTGTTGTGGTACTGGATATGGAAATATGCGGCATATGGCCACGTGTGGTGCGAGTTGCTATATTGTGTTATTGTGTCTTCGTACATGTGTAATTGTTAAGAGGATTGTCCAGGTATTTGTATGTGAGTTGTATGTGCTATTATTATTATTATTATTATTATTATTATTATTATTATTATTATTATTATTATTATTATTATTATTATTATTATTATTATTATTATTGTTATTATTGTTATTGTTATTGTTATTGTTATTATTATTATTATTATTATTATTATTATTATTATTATTATTATTATTATTATTATTATTATTATTATTATTATTATTATTATTATTATTATTATTATTATTATTATTATTATTATTATTATTATTATTATTATTATTATTATTATTATTATTATTATTATTATTATTATTATTATTATTATTATTATTATTATTATTATTATTATTATTATTATTATTATTATTATTATTATTATTATTATTATTATTATTATTATTATTATTATTATTATTATTATTATTATTATTATTATTATTATTATTATTATTATTATTATTATTATTATTATTATTATTATTATTATTATTATTATTATTATTATTATTATTATTATTATTATTATTATTATTATTATTATTATTATTATTATTATTATTATTATTATTATTATTATTATTATTATTATTATTATTATTATTATTATTATTATTATTATTATTATTATTATTATTATTATTATTATTATTATTATTATTATTATTATTATTATTATTATTATTATTATTATTATTATTATTATTATTATTATTATTATTATTATTATTATTATTATTATTATTATTATTATTGTTATTGTTGTTATTATTATTATTTATATTTGCACATGCGGCGAGACAAGGCGGGCTATATATGTTGGTTTTGCATATGTGGCGAGACTAGGTGGAATAATTATGGGTGCGCGTGTGATGAGACAAGGCGGTCCTTTACTTTATCGTTGCGCATGTGGTGAGTTAAGGCGGGCTATGTCGGGGATGATTTGTGATGGTCTGGGAGCATTTATTATTGATGATATTTGTGTAGTGATGTGATTTTCTTGTGTGTGTCATGTATATTATGGGTTTTATTGTGTTGTTTCTAATGTGCTACTCGGTGTATCTAATTATTACCTATTGATTTGGGTTGTGATAGTACACTTATACAAGAATACATCGTAAAATGTCACCTACATTTAGGAGTATGAATCTCGATGTTTATTCATCATGTACATATATTCTTGTCTACCTGCCTTATGTGCGTGGAAGGGACCGGTGGCACGTGAGTTGTCCTTCCGGATATGAAATATTGTTACTTTGGCACGTGAGTCATCTGTGCAGATCTGAGGTATTAATAGTATTGGAACGTGAGTTCTCCGTACACCGTGTGAGTTGTTCGTGCAGTTGTGATTGATAATATGGGCATAAGATGCCATGAGATTACAATTTGTGATTTGGGACTCCTTATTTGTGATTACGAGTTATGGTACCCGGGGTGAATCTTGTGTAAATCTTATGGAAGAACGTTTAATTATTTGGTCGCGATTTGTGTTCCTTAGTTGGTTTCACTAGTACTTTAACTCTGTTCTGATTGCTTTGCGGCATTGTCATCTTTTTTTTTCCTTGTTGCTATTTGTTGCTTCTACTTTCCACTTGTTAGCGTTATATTGTTATTCTTTTCATGTTTAGCCTTATGTTGATATTCGTTCCTCTGTTAACTTTATATCAATACTCACACAAGTTATTTTGTCAAGTAGGTGGCTTGATTGTACCTCGTCACCACTCCACTAAGGTTAGTCTTTATACTTACTAGGTATCGTTGTGGTATACTTATGCTATGCTTCTGCACATCTTTCTGCGATCCAAGTACCTCAGGGTGTGTCGGTCATTAGTTAGTTGATTGTTTGTTGCGGTAGAGGCTTCATGATATAGCTATCATTGTGTTCGCAGACCTTAGAGTCATGTTCTGGTGTTTTACTTTGTTACTTTTTATTTCCATTTCAAACAATGATGTATTTGATATATTTGTTACTCTTAGAAGAGCTTATGACTTCGTTCTACCAGTTTGGGATATTGTATATCTATTGATGGTTGTTGGCCGTGTATGGCATTTACTGGTTCATGTTTAAGGGTTAAATGATTTAAATCTTATAATAAGTCGGCATGTGTTAGGCTTACCTAATCATAGAGACTAGGATCACGACATCCTAAGGTGAAAATTTGGGGTCGTGACAAGTTGGTATTAGAGCTCTAGGTTCATAGGTGCTAGGAGTTATAAGCACGTTTAGTAAAGTCTTGCGGATCGGTACGAATATGTTTGTACTTATTTTCGAGAGGCTGCAGAGCTATTTGAAATTTCAATTCTTTCATTCTTATCGTGCAAGTTTGATTTCAGAGTTTGAGCTCTGTTATTCTATTCTCTCATAGATGGTAAGGACATAAGCTGCAGTTACCGATGATGCTGCCCCCAAAGCCAGTGTTGCTAGGGGAAAGGGCAGAGGCAGAGGCTGAGAAGGAGAATGTGCTACAGCTAGAGCACCTGCTAGAACAACAGCTGAGGAGCCACCAGTAGCTACGGTTGAGGGTCGGGCATCAAAGGCACCTGCAGCTACCCCCGGACTTTAGGAAACCTTAGCGTAGTTCCTGAGCAGGTTTGGTACATTGGCTCAGGTGGGATTGATTCTGGATGCACCAGTAACTTTACAGACTAGGGAGGATCTCAGACTCCCGCTGCATGTAATTAGAGCAGCAAGCTTACATTGGTAAGGTTTTCGGTGTTATGTCGATACAGCATGTTATTTCAGTTCAGCATGAGATCAGGCCAGAGTCATCAGTGAGGAGTATAAGAGGCTTGAGAGGTTCAAGAATTATGATCCTCTTACATTCAGTTTTACAACTACCGAGTATGCGCATGGATTTCTAGAGAAGTGCCATTGTATTCTCTGTACCATGGGTATTTTGGAGGTGAGTGGAGTTTTTTAATCCATTTCAACTGCTAGGGGCGGCCTATAGGTGGTGGCAGGCTTATGAGGAAGTTAGGCCAGCTGATGCACTACCACTCGCTTGGACTCAATTTTTAGAGATGTTTTTTAGGGTGTTTGTTCCTCAAACCTTCTAGGATGTGTGGTGCACAGGGTTCGAGCAGCTGCACCAGGGCACTATGATAGTGTCGGATTACGCCATTAGATTCAGTGAGATGTCCCGACATACATCTACATTCGTTTCTACAATTAGAGAGCTAGTCCGCAAATTTTAAGGGGCTCAGTTATGGTCATAGATTCAGCATGGCTCGAGAGTTTGAGACATATACTTCATTTTAGTAGGTTATAGAGATCGCTTGGAGGATGGGGGTGTGAGGGTCCAGAAGAAGGATGATAGGAAGGATAATAGGCCTCGTGGATAATGAGGATCTATTGATTCATATTTTGTAGGTAGGGTGCATCATAATAGAGGTTTTATAGGTCAACCAGTGTAGTTTGAACTCCAGGTTTAACGTGCCGCTTAAGATATCCATGGGTCCAGAGTACCCATTTCGAGCATCTTCCACAACCACATCAGTGAAAAGGATGATTTGAGTGTGGGGTTACTAGGAACATGATGAGGGATTGTCCCAAACTTTGGGAGGGTGTACCATAATAGAGTATTCAGGCTATGTGGTCTGGTCTAGTTGCCGCTACACCTGCACCGCCAGCTAGGGGTGGAGGTCAGGTAGATAGAGGTCATCCTTGAGAGGGAGACCATGCTCGTTGTTATGATTTTCCTGGTTGGACTGAGGCTGCTACACCCGATGATGTCATTAAAAGTATGGCTTCAGTTTGTTACGGAGATGCATTATTATTATTATTTTAATCGGGTCCCATTTATTGGTAAGATTCATCCTATCTTGCTTCATATATAGTTGTGTTTCGTGATTCTTGTACTCTATTTATGTGTTCACGCCAATTGGGGAATTCTATTGTGATAGCATGTGTCTATCATTTTTGTTTGGTCGTTATTAAGGTTCACAAGGCTTTGGTGGACTTTCTGATAGTTAATATAGTAGGGTTTGTTGTGATTTCTGGGTGGTATGGCCATGACTTGATATTTAGGTTCTTTACAGGTATGGGAAGTCGTCGGTTATGTATTGTGATTTGGTTCTACGGGATTGATTTAGTAAAAGGTTTTTAGTTATCGGGATAGTTATCTTGCTTGTGATTCTGAGTTGAGGATGGGAACCTTGTGTTCCTTGTGGATAGGTGTGTTTGCACCGGGCTAGGTGCCACGGTGGGGTTATTGCTAGTTATTTAGTTGGTGTGTAAATAAGTATATGCCTACATGGAATAAGAGTATTGTAGGTATTGTGTATTGTTATAAATAGGGATACTTGTATTATATTTAATCTACATCAATAAATATAACTTTTTGATGTATTATTTCTCATATGGCATTAGAGCGTGAGTGACACATATACGAAACAAACTTGGACAATTCTAGTGCGTCAAATTTCGGCTACTTTCTAGTTTTCATTAGCATCATATCAGTCTCTGTTGGTGTTGTGCAAAAACAAACACCATCATAGGGTCCCCAAGCCTTCCGCGACCAAATCCTAGAAAAGTTCTCCGGCAATAGACCCCTCATGCGCCCTCACGCACGGACCAAAAGTCAAGTTTTCCGTCGAGATCTTTCATGTGCCGGCGCGTGTGGCCTTTTTCTCGCTAGATTTAAAAAACGAATTTCTTCAGACAGGTTGTTCGTGAGGCTTTTCTGAGCCAACCCATCCAAGTTTCATCACAAACTGACGACTTATCTATTTTTTGGTTAAAAATTCTAGATTTTAGTGATTGTTTCTGATTTTTCTGGAAAAAGTATCCAAATTCGGCTTGATCTTCTATTATTTGCTGATATTTTGCTAGCCCTCTCTTCAATCCAACCATGACTCTCAGACTTGATGACTTTGGTTCCAAAAAGAGTGGAGTTGGAAATTCAGTCTTGATGAGTACTTCTAAACCCTTACTTAGGAGTTCAAATTATTTATCTTAGGGGTCGTCTGTAAAGTGTGGTGTAAAGGTCAAGGTGTTCAAGATCACTTAACCAGATAGGATAGAGAGGGATATGAAAAGGCCAAGCAAAGTGGGAAAAGATCGATGCTCAACTATGTAGTATCTTGTGGCGATCTATTGATTCCAAATTGATGCCTTTGTTTCACCCATTCCCGGCATGTTATTTTGTTTAGTAAAAGTCTCGTACTTTATACACTAATGACATGTCTAGTTTCTATGATGTGGTATCACGAATGAATAACTTGAAGAAATAGGAATCAAATATGTCTACTTACTTGGGACAAGTACAGGCAGTGATAGAAATATTTGAGAGGCTGATGTCAGTTTCTGCTAGTCTTGAAAAGCATAAAGAGAAACGACAGAAGATGTTTCTAGTTCTTACACTCGCTGGACTTCCTAATGACCTTGCATCAGTACGTGACCATATTTTGGCTAGTCTGACTGTCCCTATAGTTGATAAATTATTCTGTCGATTACATTTCCTTGTTGCAGCACCAAGTCACCCAGTGATCTCATCACAGACACTTGATTCCTCTGTTCTCGCATCGTAGACAGTGGAAAATTGGGCATCTCAAACTATGGAGAATAGATGAGGAGAATGTCTTTTTGGAAGATCTAGACCTAAGTGTTCGTATTGTCATAAACTTGTACACAATCATGTGCTATTCTTTACATGATCGACCACCCAAAAATACTTATGTTGCTTAGATTGAGACTACAGGTAACCAGGGATTTTGTTTATATGAAGGAGTGTTTACCGTGAAAATGGTAATAACAATTAAATTTGTTGATGGGACTCTAAAAATATATGATCTATTTTTATGATAGTTGTTAAGCAGTTGATGATAGGTGTATGAAGCTTAAAGACCAAATTCGAGCTAAAACAAAGTTATAATCAAACTGATGAGCTAGATGGCCAGGGCCTCGGACTGACCGATACAGGGCCTCGAGGCTGATTCCTGGGCTCGAGCTCGAGCTATTAAGGATAATCGAGGAAGGGCTACTAGTTATGAAATAATTGAGGGAGGCTCTTTATGGCCAATGATAAGCAATAAATGAAGAACAAGTATAAATATAATAAATAAGAGTAATAATATCGAGAGAGTATGTTATAGAGAAAGGAGAGGAGAGAGAGAATTATTATTTATCTCGTGTAGAATAGTTGTAGCAACAACAATTGGTTACAGAGTGGTAAGTATCCCCTTTATATAGAAGGGGAATCCCAACATAGTACAAAATGCTGTGAGCACGTGATTTTTACCCTAAGCAAATTATTCCTAAAATCCAAATAAAATAATTTTTTTTTCTGTTAAATATTTGTGGCATTTTTTGTANATTAATACATTTTGTGAACAAATTAAAGAAAAATCAAAATAGCATCTTATGTTTTTTGAAAAATACCATAAAAATATAAATTAATTAGTTTTAAAATTAGCAAAATCAGAAAAAATAAAAGAAGAGAAAATACAAGAAGAAATACAAATAGAAATAAATAAATACAAAAGGAAAATAGAAAAATATAAAGGAAATAAAATACAAAAATACAAGATAAAATAATTTGGGTTGATAAAATCAGTGGCCCAAAAAATAGATAAATACTCAACCCAAATTGACCCAGGCCCAAAGTAATACCAGGTCTGCCCATCGTATATCAAACGACCCCGTTTAGCTACAAGAAATCTAGACCGTTGATTTACTTAATCTGACGGTCATATTACACAAACCAGTTAATAAATCAAACTACGACGTTTGAGTCGTCAAATCCTAGCCATTCATTTGTTTGATCTAACGGACAGGATTAAACCGTCACTTAAATAGACGGCATCGTTTTAGAGCTCAATAGATCTGAGCCGTTAATACACTTAATCCAACGGTCCAAAATATTATTATCCCTTTTAATATGATGTATACCTATACCATCATTCATTTCATCTTCCTTCCCCTATAATCAAAAACCCTAGCCCTC
>MU672692.1:6581-54282 GCA_026770625.1 Nicotiana glauca | reverse complement strand
TTGATAACACCGATATGCACTTCAAACGAAACTTATGAAATTTCTTCTAAAATGCTAACTTCCACAATAGGCGCCAAAACGCTCCCGGGTTATCCAAAACCCAATCCGTGCATACGCCCAAGTTCGAAATCATTATACGAACCTGCTGGAACCTTCGAATCCCAATTCTGAGGTCGTTTACTGAAAAATCCAATCATGGTTCATTCTTTCAACTTTAAGCTTCCGAAATGAGAATTCTCTTCCCAAATCAACTCCGAGTTTCCCGATATCAAATTCTGACCACGCGTACAAGTCATAATACCTGAAATGAAGCTGTTCATGGCCTTCGACTGCTGAACGGAGTGCCAGTACTCAAAACGACCGATCGGGTCGTTACAGAAGGGGTGGTGGCGGCTTGAAGTTTGGTTGGTCGTTCATGGCTGGAGGTGAACGACGAAGGGGAGGCTGTTTGGTGGTCGTGAGCTGGGCTGGTCGACGACGATGGCTGGAGCTTGGGTGGTTGCTGGGGATGACTGGAGCTGGCGATGGGCGTGAGGGTGGTTTTAGGGCTGGCGGCTTGGAGAAGAAGAAGAGGGGGGCGGGGCGGGTGTTTACTAGGGTTTGGTTAAAGGTAAGGGAAAAATGAAAAATGAGAGGGGGTTGTTTGGGTTATGGGGCAGACCGGGTCGGGTTGACCCGGTGGGTTTTGGGTTGGGTTTGTGAGATACTTGGGCCTAGTTTGTTTAATTTGGAAGATGGCCCAATCATAATTTCCTTCTATTTTTGGTCTCTTTTCGTTTATTTGCTCCAAAATTAAACTTAAAGATCTTAAATTAAATTAATAAAACCAAAATTAACTTAAAATACTAATCAACTCCTAATAATAATTATCACATAAAATTAAACATCAATTAAAATAAAATCACATAATTTGGACGTTAAATGCTAAAAAAATGCAAAAATACATATTTTTGTGATTTTCTATTTTTGTAAAACAAATTTAATTACTCCTAAATATAGAATTGAATCTTAGATGCAAATGTGACATATTTTTATATTTTATATTAATTTAAATAAATAAACATGCATAGACAAAAATACAAATAATTATCCACAATGCCGCAAAAAATCTCAAAATTGCACACAAAGAAAAATTATTTTTATTTTGAATTTTTGGGAGCAATTCATGTGAGGCAAAAATCACGTGCTCACAATATTATAATTAGCTATATTAAAAAAATGAAAATATATAAAAAAAAAATAACTACTCATTCAAATTGGGGAGTAGTTTCACTTTGGAGTTTTAAGTTATCTTAAAATTAAAAAAATTAAAAAAATAAATTTGCTACAATAAAAAAAAGAAAATATTAATAATTAAAAGTAGCATTATTAAGAAAAAATAAACTACCTTTTTAACAAAAAAGCCTTCTTAAATTTTTTAATTAATTGGTTACTTTATTTGAATTATAAATATAGATATCATATAATTAGCTATATTAAAAATAGGAAAGTATAAATAAATAAAACTAACTACTCAATAAGACGCCAAGTATTGATTTAAAATTATTTTAAATATAAAACAAAATTAAAAAATAAAAAATTGCAAGTTCAAATTTGGCAGTAGTTTCAAGTTGGAGTTTTATGAAAAAAAACTACTTTTCTAACTAATTTTTTTGAATTAATTGGTTACTCTATTTGAATTAATAAATATAGATATCTTATAAATTATCTATAAAAAAAGAAGAAAAAATTACTCATTCAAATTGGGGAGTAGTTTCAAGTTGGAGTTTTAAGAATATATTAAATAAAAAAAATGAAAAAATATAAAATTAGCCATAATAAAATAATGGAAATATATAAATAAAAGAAATACCCATTCAAATTTAGGAGTAGTTTCAAGTTGGAGATATTTTAAAATTAAAAAAAAAAGAAAATAACTTTCAATTCAAATGAAAACTACAAGAAGTCAAGTGCCATTGTTAAGACAAAATATTTTTCAAGTGGCATTTTTCAACCTGAGAGTAGTTTCAAGTTGGAGTTTTAAAATTATTTTAAAATAAAAAAACTAAAACTAAGAAAAAAAATTAAATTAGCTACAGTAAAAACAAAAATATTAAAAAATAAAACCAAAAAACACTACATACTCAAGTTTTTGAGTAGTTTTGGTTACTCCCTTTCTAACTATAAACCTTTGAATCTTAATTTTTAATTAATTGGTTACTCTATTTAAATTATAAATACATCTTTTATAATTAGCTATAATAAAAAAGGAAAATAAAAAAACTCATTCAAATTGGGGAGTAGTTTCAAGTTGGAGTTTTACAAATATTTTAAAATAAAATAAAATAAATTAGCTATAATAAAAAATATTACTTTATTTAAATTTTTTAATAAACTACAAAATTAGAAAACTAATCAAATAAGTATTACAGTAGAAAGGAATGTACGAAAATAGGGGGATAGAGATAATTTCATGATATTTCTATTTTAAATAAATTTAAAAATAAACGATAAATAGATAACACTCAAGAAAATTATCAATAGTTCTAAGTACTTGCTAATTCAATAATAAAAATAAAAATGATCAAAATTTTTATTTGATTACTATATGATGTGTATCCTTTAATTATGTATAGATTGTGTTATATTTCTGCACACTATATTAAATAATAAAATAAAACTCATATTTATTAAGTCAATATGATATATTAGATCATAATTTATAAGGTTAATATTTTTTTAAATTCGCGGGCTCTTATAATAGTTTCACATAAAGGGATAAGAAAACAAACAGACGTAGGTGAGCCGTCCTTTTTTTTTCTTTCTTTTTTCTTTTTTTTTCTTATTTAGATGAATTATATATGGTCCATTCTTTGGTGTTGAGAGGGAATATATGGCTGCTGACAAAATACGAACAGAGCCTAGTAAAATATTAACCGATTTCCACATGCAAATGGTGACATTAATTTAGTAAGTAATATTGGATTGTTCTATTCTCTTATCTCCAATAGTTTCTCCATCTTCTTTAGCATTAATCTTGATGCAGATCTAGAAACTAAAAAAGGACAAGTAAGAAAATAGGCAAAATACATGAAACCACCCCCTAAACTTGGCTGAGATTATTAGTATCTTCCCGAATTATAGACGGTCTTAATTATCCCCTTAATTTGGTCTTTTAAGAGTCATTACCCCTTAGATGCTGATGTGACAAAAAGTATGGGTGCACTCGCCTGCCACGTGAATTTTTCTGCCTATGTGACATTTTTTTTAAAAAATAAAATATTTTTTTATCTTTTTAAGAATATTACTTTTTAGATAATTTTTTTCGAATATAATTTATATTAAAACTTGGATATAACTACATTATTTAGGCTAAATATATTTATTTGGCCAAAACTAATAAAGTTTAAGTTAATTTTTTTTTTGAATTTGACCTGAAAATAAAGATTTATACAATTAAATATATAGTCAAGGCATCTAAAAAATTATAAAAAATACATAGTTGAAATAAATAGTCATTGCATCAAATGAAAAAAAAATAAAAAGAGTGTACAATTGCAATTTCAACTGTGTATTTTTACCCTTTTAGGTAAAATCTGTAAATATAATAATAATTTTCAGCACCGTAATATAGAGCTATATAAAAAATTATAGCCAAAATAATTAATTTCAAACTATGTATTTTTATAACTTTTGAGATGCCTTGACTATTTATTTCAATTGTATAAATCTTTGTTTTCACGACAAATTCAAAAAAAGATTAACTAAACCTTTATTATTTTTGGCCAAATAACAATATTTAGCTTCAATAATATAGTTATATCCAAGTTTTATTATAAATTCTATTCGAAAAAATTTATCTAAAAAGTATTATTCTTAAAAGGGTAAAAAAATATTTTATTTTTCAAAAAACTGTCACATAGACAGAAAAATCCATGTTGCAGGTGAGTGCACCCACACTTTTTGTCAAATCAATATCTAGGGGGGTAATGACTCTCAAAAGGCCAAGTTGAGGGGGATAATTAAGACCAGACATAGTTCGGAGATGATACTAATAATCTGAGGCCAAGTTTAAGGGTGGTTTAAGGTATTTTGCCTAAGAATATATCCAATTTATTCCCCCCTAATGTTCGATTTTGTTATATATTCTCTGTGACAAACTGAATATGTCACTTTATTTTGTAAGTATCAACATAATCCTCAAGAAAAATCATATGTTCAACTATTATATAAAGTTTTACAGTAGATAACGTCATGTACTTTTGTTTTCATTTATTGATAAATATATTAAATTTGACTCTCTGACAGTTAAGTGAAGGAGTTCGGAGTATGAGTTAAAACTATCTCCGTTTTGTTTGATATGACCCTCATTCTTTTTTAGATAAAAAAGAATCACATATTTTTTATTAAAAATAATTTAAATTTTGAACGTCTCAATTTATCTTCTATGAAATGATTTTATAGGTACATATGTGTCATAACATATTTAAACTTAATAAGTTTAAATCTTTTAAAATAAATCATGTGAATAATTTCCTAATTACTAATATAGAGTAATATGTTAGCATTATGGAGTAAATTGTTAGCATAGCAAGGGATCAAAAGAACAGTGCATGGATTGGATGAAGAGCTAAGATGGGATGAGATATGGACTAAGAGGAAAAAAACAGCAGCAGAACTATATAAAATGACATTAGCAGCAGTTGTGTACTATGTGCGGCAATAAAGGAATGCTCGAATCTTTCAAGTCAAGGCAAAAGGATGAAAGATAATATGCAAGCTGATTATACAGGAGATTCACTGTCGAAGTAATAGACATATAGAGAAAATCCTACATAGTCTAGACTGGTATCCAATGTAATAGGTAGGAAATATGTAAATAATAGAGAGGTGGGGAGGGGGTGAAGCATATAAAAGCAGGATCATATATAAGGGTTTTGATTTACTTGTAAATATTTTCGTAATAAATAAAATATTTAATTACCCAAAAATTTTTTTAGAGTAATCTCTTCAACAAACAAAAGAATATTTTATTCATTCTATAAACCAAATCAAAAACCAAATAATTCGGATTTAAAAAGTCTAACATATCCTTTGATTTGGTTTGCTTTGGTTTGATTTTCAATTTAATCAAATCGACAGTATTTAGTTTGGTTTGGTATTTAAGTAAAGAATCGAACAAACATACTATGTAAGTATATACATTTATAAATATATGACCATATGTATTTATTTTTATGGAGATGCCTCGTATATTTTAAGCCATAAAAAAATTGTATTGACATATTTGTGGTGTACTTGAGTTTTCTATTCACCTATATTGTAAAAATTGCACGAGACGCCTTATTTAGTTACTTCTTTTAACTTGTACTCGTTTTATTTTTTTATTTGCATCCGTACCCATTTTTTGTTAAAAGTATTTTAAAAGACGATTTTGCCCTTCCTTAACAAAAAATTATTGACAAAACTATAGACCGCAAGACAAAACTTCTGCATATTTTTGTATGAAATTTTAGCAAATGAACTACTAAATAACTTCAACATGCATTAGAAAAAACTCATTACAAAATTTCATACCGCAGGACAAAAACTTAAGCATGTTTAGTATTAAGTTTTAGCAAATGAACTAAAAAACATCAGCTTGTTTGGACTGAAGTTTCGGATAAAACTCATGACAAAACTGTAAACTGCAGGACAATACCTCAGCATGTCTTGGTATGAAGTTTTAGCAAATGAACTAATAACTTTAGCATGCATTAACAAAAATTCATTACAAAATTACATACTACAAGATAAAAACTTGAGCATGTTTAGTCTGAAGTTTTAGCAAATGCACTAAAAAACATCAGCATGTTTAGACTGAAGTTTCGGATGCAACTAATGACAAAACTGTCGACCGTAGGACAAAACTTCAGCATATTTTGGTATGAATTTCAGCAACTGAACTAAATAACTTCAGCATGCATTAGCAAAAACTCATTAGAAAATAACATACTGCATAACAAAAACTTAAGCATATTTAGTGTGAAGTTTTAGCAAATGAACTAAAAACTTCAGCATGTTTCGACTAAAGTTTCGAATAAAACTCATGACAAAATTGTAGACTTCATGATAAATAACTTCAGCATGCATTAGCATGAAGTTTTAGCTTCAATGTGAAACAACTTCATGCTATATTAGCATGAAGTTTTAGCTTCATTGTGAAAATCTGGTTCAAGTTCCTGGTTTGTTTTATAAAGCTGCTGAGAGGAGAGGAGGAGATCATTTTCGCGAATGAAGTTGCAGATCACGCGATTTAATTTATTGTCAGGGGTAATAATTGTCATATTATTATAAATTTTTTGCCAACTGACTACCAAATTAATTAATCTAAAAAATAGGGTACAGGTTAAAAGGTGGTACAAATATATGGTAGGAATGATTTGTTTATTGTTTTAATTATTTAGGATGGATAAGTTTGATCTATGAAAGTGACTAATTTTTACATCTCGTGCATAGTTAAATTTGTTGCAGATATATGTTCCAATATAATAGCTTAATTAATTTTCCAGTTATTGCTAAACATCCAAAATTTCAATAATTATAGGCTTATCAATTTGCTTAGTTACATTATGAAAGTGTGGGAAAATGGTGGTAGGAGTGAGGGTTAAAAAGATGGGGACTATTTTCGAGAACCAGTTTGGTTTTATGTCGGGACATTCGACTACAGAAGTCATCCATCTTGTTAGGAGGTTGGTGGAATAGTACAGGGATAAGAAGAAAAATTTGCATATGGTATTTATTGACCTAGAAAGTGTACAACAAGATCCCTCGGTAGGTCATTTGGAGATGCTTGGAGGCTAGAGGTGTTCCTGTAGCATACATTAGAGTGATTAAGGACATTTATGATAGAGCTAAGACTGGGGTGAGGACAATGGGAGGAGACTAGAAATATTTTCCATTTGGGTTGGGGTTAGCCCGTTCTTATTTACTTTGGCGATAGTTACACTGACGCGTCATATTCAATGGAAGGTGCCATGGTGTATGTTATTTGCTGACATCGTAGTGCTGATTGAAGTTGGAGGTTTGGCGACAGAACTTAAAGTCTAAGGGTTTCAAGTTGAGCAAGACGAAGAAGGAGCACCTAGAGTGCAAGTTCAGTGTAGTGTCAGGTGGAGAAGATATAGACATGAGGCTTGATTCACAAGTCATCCCCAAGAGATAAAATTCCAAGTATCTCGGGTCAGTTATTCAAGGGGACAAGGAGATTGACGAGGATGTCACACACACCGTATAAAGGTGGGATGGATTAAATGAAGGCTAGCATTTGGCATTCTGTACAACAAGAATGTTCCACCAAAACTTAAGGGTTATTTTTACAAGGCGAAGATTAGACCGACTATGTTGTATGAGGAAGAATGCTGGCCATTCATGAACTCACATATACATAAATGAACATAGCCGAAATAAGGATGTTGCGATAGATGTGCGGGCACACTAAGTGTCGTGCCTCCTTTTTCCTTGCGGTGTCCGGGTTTCGACATTCGCTGGGAACAAGTTATTTCCTTTTGGGAATTGAGTATGTGAATTTGAAGAGTCGCCACCTAATGGATTTAAGGTGCATTAGGGCACCTAGAGCAAGTAACTCATGAAACTGGTTTGCATTACCAGAGACTTGGGTAAGGGCTCGAAATAGCCTTGAGAAAAAGGTGTTAGACACCCCTCGTGGTCCATAATGGTGGGTCCCGGCCGAACTCAATTGATTTGAATTAGTCATTAAAGAAACAAGGCACATAAACACCTAAAGTTTATTTAAACAGGGTAAGGGGATCCTGGGTTTGTTGGCCTATAGGATCACATCTGTACAATACCCAGTAAGCATTCCTCAAATGGAGGGGTTACATGTGGCATTAGCACACAGGTTATCATATCATTTGCTACCCAAATTACCCTCCAATTGGTCATAGCCTAAAGCGTTCTAGCAACCTTAAGATGTATCCTATGCATGCACTACCCGTCCCTTTACTTATATAGTCTCGGAGGTGTTTAGGACTTCTAGTTAAGGTGAGTCTAGACTCTCCTACAGTAATTAAAAGGAGAAAATTCAAGGCGACAAATAAAACACGTAGGACTGGACCAAAGATAGAAAAGTTAAAAGGCTCACATTTTACCTTCACAAATAGAGCAAACAAGTGCACGTCTCAAACAACAAAGTTCAAATGTTTCAGAGAGGTCCTAGAACGGGATATCTAGGAGGGAATGACAAACAAAGAATATGTAGCATGGAGTTAAGGCAAAGCGTTAAAGACCTAATCCGTTTGCTTACTGATTTTAGAATCTGTTGAATCTAGCCAGTTCACAAATAAGCACAACATAGTTTCCAGTTTTTATAAGATTTTAATTACCTAAAGGCTTTCCTAGGCAGAGATACCCTATAAACATGCTATCTAAAATGTAACCAAGATCAATTTAAAACAAACATTTTTGAACTTATTAAGTCCTATAGGCATGCTGGTCTAGGTGTTGAACATTACAGAGCTGGTTTACATACATTAAATCCTAGAACGTGATATCTAGGTGTTGGGATTTGCTCTTAAACATGATAGTTACCGATTTATGCGATGTAGACATGGTTGTAAAGCGAATGCAATAATAGTCCTAAAACAGGATCTCTAATGCTCATAATGAATGAACGTTTTTGTTAAGTAAGATTATAGCAGTAATTTAATAACAGAATTTCTAGGTGATCATGATTATACAAAAGCATAATTTCATAAAAAATGAGGTGATGAGCATGTAACATGTTTTCTAGTATTCCAAACAATCCTAAAAGCATAGTTTCCAAAGCAAGTAAACATGATAAATCTAAGGCATGATTTCTAATGCAATTAAGCATAGTAAACCTAAAGGCATGATTTCTACCCAATTTCCCTCACAAAAATCATATAAGAATCCCCTTCCCTTTTACTAATTTCCCCAATATCTGTTTACAAGGATTATTATAATAGATCATAAATGAATTACATATTGAATAAAAGCTATACCGTAGGGAGCCCGAAATAGGCCATCCTGGAAATACCATTCCTTCAAACAGTCCTAGATGTCATAGTCTCGTGATGTCCAATAAGGGTATCCTGGTGCGTCAAAGTTCCCAAGCACCTCAAGGACCCCGAACAATGCTCACACCAAGATCCTTTAAATAGGAGAGTAGTTATGTGCAGTGTGGAAGGGCCAACCCAAGTGTGCCAGAGTTCGGAGGAATCTCATAGATTCCAAGGCAGTACACACACTGGAGGGGCACAACTTAAGTAATCTAGGAGTAGAAGTGAGAGTGCTTGACATAGTTGATTTTTTTTTAAAACAGTATAGAGGTAAAATATTTAGGAGTGAAGATAATTTAGGAGTAGTAATAGTTTGGAGAAATATATTAGGAGTGAAAAAATATGTTGAAAACCTTTTGAGGGAAAGGAAGGTTCAAAAAACAACATCATAGTCACAAAAACATCTTCACTTTGTCAATCACTTCTATATGTACAAACAGTTACACAAAGGGGAGAAGGGGTTGGGAACACAAAACACTTGAAATAGGAGCACATAAAAAGAAGGGTGAAGGTAGTCATGTTAATTAATAGAGACACAAAGCAGGCATGAATAATGATTTAAGGCCTAAATCACAATCATACTTAGTGATAACCATGCTTTTTAAGAACAAACAAGACTTAAGCACCGCAATAAACATGTTGGCTAAATATAGTGGGACATAAGTCTGAATACAAAGGCAATCATGCTGAAGAGTACAAGAAGAAACACAAGATTCAATCACACAAAGTAGCTATACTAGTTGGGGTTACAGGAAAGGGAAAACACAAAACTAAACAGGTTGTTTAAGACCATATTGAATACTTAAGCAAATAGACATGCTAATTAAAACACTTAACAAGAGAGGGTGAAACTTAAGCATACCGATCACACCAGCAAACAAGAAAGAATAATTAATTGCCTAAGCAATTAAACTAGTGCAGAAAGAAACATGGATTCAACAAGGAGCACATAGCTTTGAATTTCAGAATGACATTGAAATAGGAACATACCAGTTAAGGGAGCAAAAGCAGAAAGTAAAGTGAGCAGGGTTCCACAGTCTAGCCTTGACTTTCAGCTAACTAGACCAGCAATGAGCACGGGTAGCAGAAAGAGAGATGAGAGAAAGTTTGTGTGTATGTTTTTTTAAACTACTATCCGTTCTTCTTTAAGAGGTAGAACAAGAGTGTATATATAGGAGTCGAATAGTGTAAGTAAATAAGGCAAGGCAGGTAAATATTGTAAAATAAGGTAAGGAAGTAATCAAGTAATCAATCAAGCTTGATAGGGGACAGAAAATTAAGGAGTTATACCCATAAATAACTCCGATTGAATTTTAAATAAGGTAAGAAATGGGTTTATCAGTCAATTAGGGTTACAACCCTTAAATCAAGTAATCAATTTCACACATAAGGCAACATGGGTAATCAGAGACCAATCAAGGGTCAATTAACCAATAAATAGGCAAAGACATAAGTTAAGAACCTTAGGATTAAGGAAAACAAACAAAAATCAGTAAATTACTTCAGTAAACAAATGAATCCTAGATAATTAGGCTAATAACTCAATTATTCAAACAATAGCGGACAAAAGTTTGAAATCAAACAATGCATTGTCAGACAATTGAACCAGAAACATAATCATGCAAGAAAGATTAAACGAAACATAAGGATCTCAGAAAACCTTTTGCGAAGCCAAAAACCCTAATTTGAAAAATACCTGGAGTTGATTAACAGTGGGAAAATCAAAGGACCCTTAAAGAAAACATCCATGGAAACTTGAAACACTTCAATATGCAGAGATTCGGACAACAAATAACAAGAAAACCTAAAACCGTTCGTAACACAGTGCTAAAAATCGATTAACAGTAGAGAAATAAGAGAATCTTAAAGAAAAAATCAGTGATGAACTCAAAATCATTTGAGATCTACAAAGATTTGGACAGATTCAAGTCTAAACATTAGGGTTTTGAAGAAAAAGGAAAGGGTAAAGAGAATCTGGCCTTGAACCAGAGATTCACACCGTAAAACATCGATAGAAAAACACTCACAGACTATAGGCGCACTCTCAAGGAGTCTTGGACAAGATCTGGACTACATCTCTTCGAGATCTTTCCATGAAATCGCAAGAACGAGCAACCAGGAGACATGGGAGATAAGTAGAAGTCTCAAACAACAATGGAAATCCATGGATCGAATAGGAATCAAAGGGACTAGGGCTGGCTTTGGGTGGCGGTGGCTAGGGTTAGGATTAGATCTTAGAGAGACGGAGAGGATTAGGGATTCTAGGGCGGCTGTTTGGTAAGAAGGAATCAGGTTAGGGGTCATTCGTGTTAAAAATGGTAAGAGTGAACGGTGGCCGTTGATCTCTGTGATCAACGTCCAGGATTGAAAGGTTTGGGGGCCGAGTTTTAATTCACTTTGGGCCTGATCTTAGTGGGTTAGGGATTTGGAGTTGAAATTGGGCCATTTAATTAGGCTAGGTTCGAAAATAAGTGGCTATTTGTTAAATACCCATTTAATTGCTAAAAGTTTTTTTGAAATAGTTAATAGATTATAAAAAATGATTTTCATACCTAGAAATGCTTTAAAATAATTACTAAATATTTAAAAATATAAAAGCTATTTTCTAGTAAAATAATATAATAATGCATGCATGGCTATAATTGCAAAGTTATTGCAATTGTAACACAAAAAATGCAAATATGGCTATTTGTGAAGTAATTAAAACATAATACGAATGCAAAATGATAAGATCGAGCCACAAAAATTATTATAAAATTATTTGTGATGCAATGAGTGATTGTTTATATAAATAGAATACTGGGATATATTAATTAAATTCTTTAAAAATGCAAAATTTATGGAAAATATTAATTGATGCTAACACATTGTTTTGAAAATATTATAAGAAAAAATTGGGTATCAGCAGCTGCCCCTCTTTACCTGGTAAGGATGAAAAAGTTTTCGGGAAAAGAAATGATGGCCAATTTTGACCGAATGGGAGGTTTTGAAAAATAGAGGCTGAACTCTGGTCTTTGAGCTACCTACATATAGCTGGCTTTACAGGAATTAGGCAATGTGTAGTTCTGGACCCAACGGTGAATGGAGCCGATAGAGTTCGCGAAAGGCAGTATCGGATGAGGTTAGGATTATGATCATGAAGTATGATGGGTTTGTGAATGATTGTAGAGAGAATGCGGGTAGTTGATGGGGGTTGATCTTGTTTGAAATAATGGTAAGGAGAGAATGGTAGTCGGACGAGTATAAAAGAATACCGGAGTGAGGATTGCTCATGTTTGAAGAACGGTCACCTCCTGGATTACCTACAAAACTTAAACACATGATGCATGCAAGTGTATAGCTTACTGTGAGAATTTAAACATGATGCAAATTCCCTTTGGACCATGAAAGATCGTATTTGGACATTTAGGATGACGTCCTTAGACCATGATGTCCTAGGCCACGAATGTTTTAGTGGGGGATTCGCAGGCCATGAGATGATGTTCTCGGGCCATGAAAATGGTGCCTCCAAACCATGATGCCTTTGAATAATGATATGCAAATTTGAGGGATCCTCATGCCATGGTATGGTGTCTTCTGGCTATGAGGATGATGCCATTGGACAATGATGCCTTTGGACAAGTTGGAGTTATTTCAGCCCATGAGATGCAATAATATTATGCTAAAATCAACAAGACAAGTCTTAGTCTTGTGCGGTTGAGGACAGAGCTTAGCTCGAAAGAGTAGCAAATAGATAGTGCCGGAGAGACAATGCTTAGTCTCGAAAAATAGAGGCGATGATTAGCCTTATGCAGAATGGAGGCAGGTCTTGGCCTCATGCAAGATTGGGGACAAGGATTAGTCTCATGCAAATGAAAGGCAGTGCTTAGCCTTATGAAAATGGTGGCAGGGCTTAGCCTCATACAAGATTCGGGAGAGGTCTTAGTCCTATGGAAATGGAAGGCAGTGCGTAGCCTTATGCAAAAATAGAGGCAGGGCTTAGCCTCATGCAAGATTTGGGACAGGGATTCGTCCCATGCAAATGGAAGGCAGTGCTTAGCCTTATGAAAAAAATGGAAGCAGGGCTTAGCATCATGCAAGATTCAAGACAGGGCTTATTCCCATGCAAATGGAAGGCAAAGCTTAGTCTTATGCAAGATTTGGGACAGGGCTTTGTCCCATGGAAATGGAAGGCAGTGCTTAGCCTTATGTAAAAATGGAGGCAGGACTTAGCCTCATGCAAGATTTGGGACATGGTTTAGTCCCATGCAAATGGAAGGCAGTGCTTAGCCTTATGCAAAAATAGAGGCAGGGCTTAGCCTCATGCAAGATTCGAGACAGGGCATAGTCCCATGCAAATGGAAGGCAATGCTTAGACTTATGCAAAAACGGAGACAAGACTTAGCCTCATGCAAGATTCGGGATAGGGCTTAGTCCCTTACAAATGGAAGGCAGAGCTTAGCCTTATGAAAAATGGAGGCAGGTCTTAGCCCCATGCAGATGGAGACATAGATTAATCTTATACAAGATGGAGGCAGGGATTAGCCTCATGCAGATGGAGACAGGGCTTAGCCTCATGCAAGATTCAGGACATGGCGTAGTCCTATTCAAGATTCGGGACAGGGCTTAGTCCCGTGCAAAAATAAAATAGCAGGTGATAACAGAGTTCCCTTAACTGATAATAGATTTTAGTATCACAGTTATTATGAAGATTGTGACTCGGAAGCATGTATATTCTTCGCTCCTGCATCCAAAGAAAAATCATGAGTTCTGTAAAGGGGGGAGGTCGGTTCGTGCCTGCGTCGGCTTGCTTTTCTTGCTTTGCTTGGTCCGAAGGTCCTGTTCAAATCATTGGGGGTAGCATTGGCTAAACAGAGTCATTTTACAAGCAAGCATGCATAGTTTTCAAAGATGTAATAAAAATATATTATTTTAGAAATTGGTTAGATGAACTAGTGACTGTGACATGATCCAAGAAATCACAATCTTTCCTGTTATAGAATTTTGAGGGTCCTCCTCAAAATTCTTCCCCAATTAGATGAACACGTCTGACTGTTGCACATGCTACGATCAGCTATAATCACTTCAGAATTTTGAGGGTCCTCCTCAAAATTCTTACCGGTTTCTGATTGATTTCTGACTTTCTGGCATATGATAGTGTTGGCCGGACTTGCTCCGAAATTTTGAGGTTCCTCCTTAAAATTCTGCCCTTGTTTTTGGTTCTTGGCGAAATGAAAATTTTATTATGATATGACCAAAACCACAGGGTTGCCTACGTATCCCCTCTTAAATAGGAATTAGATCAAGCGTAGTTCAATTTGCATCATTTTGGGAAAATATAAATAGTTACATATAGTATCGTTTGACTGCATCTGAGTTGATCGGTTTTGTCCAGACTTCCCCATCCATTTCTGCAAGTGTGGGGCCTCCTCCTATTAATACTCTATGAACCATGTAAGGGCCTTGCCAGTTGGGAGAGAATTTACCTTTTGCTTCATCCTGATGTGGAAAGATATTCTTCAACACCAGATGCCCCGGTGTGAACTGCCTCTGCTTGACTCGTTTGTTAAAGGCTCTAGACATTCTATTCTGATAGAATTTCCCATGATACACTGCATTCATCCTTTTTCTGTCTATGAGGTTTAGCTGCTTATACTGACTCCTTATCCATTATGCGTCGCCGAGCTTAGATTCTTGTATGATTATCAGAGAAAGGATCTCCACTTCAGCGAGAATAATAGTTTCAGTACCATAAACTAGTAAGTAGGGAGTTGCCCCAGTTGATGTGCGTACTATGGTACGATATCCTAATAAAGCGAATGGCATCTTCTCGTTCCATTGTTTGTGATTTCTACCATCATTCTCAGTATCTTCTTGATATTCTTATTAGCAGCTTCTACAACTCTGTTCATCTAAGGACTATAGGCTGTGGAATTCTTGTGGTTGATTTTGAAAGTCTCACACATGGTCTTCATTAGATCACTGTTGAGATTTGAGGCATTGTTAGTGATGATTGATTCTGGAACTCCAAACTTGCAAATAATTCGGTCGCAGACAAAATCTGCCACGACTTTCTTAGTTACTACCTTGTAAGATACTACTTCGACCCATATGGTGAAGTAATTAATAGCTACCAAGATGAACTGATGCCCATTTGAGGCGGTCGACTCGATTGGACCAATGACATCCATTCCCCAAGCGATGAATGGCCAAGGTGAGCTTGTTGCATTGATCTCATTTGGAAGCACTTTTATCATATCGGCATGTACTTGACATCAGTAGCATTTTTGGACATACTGGTCGCAATCTGTCTCCATGGTCATCCAAAAATAACCGGCCCTAAATATCTTCTTGGCCAAGATAATATCATTCATATGCGGGCTGCACGTCCCAGCATGTATCTCCTCAAGTAGCATAGAAGCTTCTTTTACGTCGACACACCTTAGTAATCCCAAATAAGGAGTTCTTCTATACAGGTTTCCTCCGTTGTTGGACAACCTCCGAAGCGTACCCTTCTGAGTATGATTCACATGTTGCGGATATTCTCCCTTTGCCAAATATTCTTTGATATCATGAAACCAAGGCTTCCAGTTTGTTTCTTCTTCAATATGGGCGCAATACACTGGCTGGATATAAATCCTTACCGGGATGGGATCAATGAGGTTCTTGTTGGGATGCTGTATCATGGATGACAAAGTGGCCAATGCATCGGCAAACTCGTTCTAAATTCTGGGAACATGCCGAAACTCTATCTTTGTGAACCTCTTTCTCAATTCCTGTGCATGGTGCAGATATGGAAATATCTTGGAATTCTTGGTGGCCTATTCTCCTTGTACCTGGTGCACAAGAAAATATGAATCACCGATTACCAGCAGCTCCTACATATTCATGTCGATTGCTATGTTGAGCCCTAGGACACAGGCTTCATACTCTGTCATGTTATTGATTCAGGGAAATTAGAGTTTAGTAGATACTGGATAATGTTGGCCGGTTTTCGATTCCAAGATGGCTCTAATTCCGACTCCTTTGAAATTGGCTGCTCCACCAAAGAACACTCTCCAACCGTCGTAGGATTCAATAATGTCTTCCCCTATGAATAACACTTCTTCATCGGGAAAATACATTTTCAGGGGTTCATATTCTCCATCCAAGGGGTTCTCAGCAGGATGATCTATCAGTGCCTGTCCCTTGACTACTTTTTGAGTCACATAAACAATGTCGAACTCGCTCAACATGATTTTTCACTTAGCCAGCTTGCTAGTGGGCATGGGTTTCTGAAAGATATATTTCAAGGGATACATCCTTGATATGAGGTATGTTGTGTAGGCATAGAAGTAATGCCTCATCTTCTGAGCTATCCAAGCCAGAGCACAGCAAGTACATTCTAATATAGAGTACCCCGCTTCATATAGAGTGAACTTCTTACTCAGGTAATAGATATCTTGTTCCTTTCTTCCTGTCTCATCATGCTACCCCATAACACAGCCGAAGGCTCCATCTAGCACTGCAAGGTAGAGTAGCAATGGTCTACCTGGCTCTAGCGGGACCAAAATTGGTGGTGTTGATAAGTACTCCTTGATCTTGTCGAAAGCCTTTTGGCAATCTTTGGTCCAACTAGTTGCAGCATCTTTCTTCAACATCTTGAAAATTGGCTCACATATAACAATGGACTTGGATATGAACCCGCTGATGTAGTTTAGCCGTCCTAGAAAACTCATTACATCTTTCTTACTCTTCGGTGGTGGAAGGTCCTAGATGGCTTTGACTTTTGACGGATCCAATTCTATCCGACGATTGACAATGAACCCAAGTAACTTTTCGGCAGGAACCCCGAATGCACATTTTGTGAGGTTTAGTTTCAGGTTGTATTTTTGCAGTCTATCAAAAAACTTCCTCAAATCGGCTATATGGTCTGTGCCTTTCTTGGATTTGATGATGACTTCGTCCACATATACTCTGTTCTCATTATGTATCATATGATGAAAAAAGGTAGCCATAGCCCTCATGTAGGTGGCCCTAGCATTCTTAGACCGAATGGCATCATCTTATAACAGTATACTCCCCATGGTGTAATGAAATTCATTTTCTTCGCGTCCCCTTCGCCCATCTAGATCTGATGGTAACCGGCAAAACAATCCACAAATTACTAGAGTTTATGCTTGGCACAATTGTCGATAAGATGTGTATGTTTGGAAGTGGGAAATCATCCTTTGAGCTGTCCTTGTTGAGATCCCGATAATCAACACAGACCCTGACCTTCCCATCTTTCTTTAGGACTGGAACAATGTTGGCTAGCCAAGTTGGGTATTCAACCACCCTGAGAACCTTCGCCTTGATTTACTTAGTAACCTTCTCCTTGATTTTCAGACTCATATCAGGCTTGAACTTCCTGAGTTTCTGTTTTACTGGTGGACATGCTGGGTTTATGGGAAACTTGTGAGCCAAAATAGATGTACTTAAACTGGTCATATCATCGTATGACCATACAAAGATGTCCTCATACCCTTTCAAGAACTGTGCGTACTCTTCTTTTTCTTATGGCGACAAGTGGATGTTGATGCGGGTTTCCTTGACAATTTCAAAGTTTCCCAAGTTGATTATTTCTGTTTAGTCCAGATTGGACTTGGTCTTGTTCTCAAATCTTCTACTTCTCTAACAATTTCCTCGGGTATGACATCTTCTTCTTCCGAATCACTATCCTTTTGTTGTGTCGTCTCATTACATGTCACAGTTGTTGGTTCATCAAGACAGGAAATGGTAATGCTGTATAGATAAAGATATGAGAGAAACAAAAAGTAATAATAAATATTGATTTATTGAAGCATGAAAGCAATTTTCGATAATTTAAACAAGGTTTCGAAAAATTGGAAATATTATTTAAAACAAAATGCAACAAAGGGAAATCATTTTTAGGGGAAAAATAACAAAACAATGATGTTCAACCTCACTACCCTGGGAATCTTCAGGCCTTGGATGGTCTAACAGTCCAATTCTTGAGGAATGATCCTCTCTCCACGGCTCGGATGGTAGGGACTTCCTCCTCTTCCTCTTCAACAATTACACAATAGTCCATGTCTTTATCCCCCAAGAACAGGTTCCTTAAGGCTGCCAATTCTTCTTCCTACTCTGATCCCCATATGATGTCGGCCTGTTGGAAAGTCTAACTCAAGTGCGGTATAGGTTGCTCCAATGAATAGTATGGACCTCGCCATGGTGGCGACTAGTGATTGTATTCTTGCCAGGTGTATTGATATCCCAACCCAAAAGTGGTACCATGGCGCTTTGGTTGTATTGGCTTGGTTATGCCCTAAAGATTTTTATCGAGACCCTTGCCATGCTCATACCCTCACCAGTTCATCATGCTTACTATCTTGCTATCCTACCACTTATCTTTGTCAATTGAATTGACCCGCTCGATGTGATGATAAGTTTCTCTGCCTAGCTTTTGCCTATTCTCGACCATCGGAATAATCTTACGGGTGTAAATGAGGTTGGTCCCGTCTCCATGGATAATTACCTCCTGATGGTTCCACTCAAACTTTACTGCCTGATGCAAAGTTGATGCCACATCCCCAACGACTTGTAACCATGGGCATCCCAACAACAGATAGTAGGATACAAATATGTCTAGCACTTAAAACTCGGCATCAAACCACGTAGGCCCTATTTGCAAACAGAGGTTGATTTTCCCGATGGTAGCTCTCTGAGACCCATCAAATGGCTTCATATTCATGGTCCCTTCTCTTATATCGTATAGGCCTTTGCCCAACCTCTTTAGTGTTATTAATGGGCAAATATTGAGACTGGATCCTCCATCAATCAAGACCCTGGTAATGAAATAGTCTTCGTATTGCACTGTGATATGTAGCGCCCTATTGTGATTCAAACCCTCGGGCGGTAACTCATCCTCGTGGAAAGTGATTTTGTGACTTTCCAATACCTGTCCTACCATGTTATCCATTTCTCCGCTTGTGATGTTATTGGGCACATATGCTTCGTTCAATACTTTCATCAGAGCGTTCTTGTGTGCTTATGAATTCTGTAGCACTGTCGATGACTGAATACTCCCTTGCTTGTACTTTCCTCCAGAGGTCATCTGTACCTATTTCAATAATTGGAGGTATGTTAGAGGCCTGTTTACTGGACTCTCCCAAATGCTCGGGTGTATAGACCTTTCCAGTCCTGTCATCCCTTGTGCAGTACCAGATTCCCCCATCTTGGTTTTTCCTTTTCTTCTAGCTTCGGCCACATAATCCTATGGTACATCCTCACTGCTGAAAGGCGGTGTGGTTGATACGGTCATTGTAAATGGTATGGCTACTTTCACCTCAAATTGAATAGGTGCAACTGCAGAGGGTGCTACCTTAACTTCAAATGGGACTGATGTTGTTATCTCGACCTCCACTGGCGGCTATACCTGCGCTATAATGGGATTGAGTGTGACTGTGGGTTTCTTGGGGCTGTCACTCTCTTTAATAAGTCCTATTGATCCTTCCGGATACCATTCTTCATCTATATCTATGGCATTGACACCTTCACCCATGTGATTTGGGAGGAGGTTATTGCGAACATTAGGCGTGGCCTCCTTTGCTTGGATGATCGTGTTGTCAATCAAAGTCTGGATTTTTTCCTTCAATGTGTGGCATTCGTCAATGGTGTGCCTTTTCATACCTAAATGGTACACACAAGTCTTATTTGGGTTAACCCATTAGGATGAGTTCTTCATGGCCACAACAGGGATGAGAGTGACTTAACCTTTCTTATAGCTGGTCGATGGGTTCAGCAATTGTAGTTTATTGTTTAGGTGGTCTACGGTCAATTAGGTCGCGGTCTTCCGTAGTTTTGACGAGTTGGAGGTGACTAAAAGTGATATGGTTGGGAATTATAGGTATGATAGGCAGTGGCTAGTTGGGAATATTTAGGGGATGAGGGTTGATATGTAGGTGGAGGTGACGGTTGATTTGTGGGTGGAGGTGCTTGATATGCAAGTGGGGAGGTTCGGTATAAATGGAGTTTTGGGTTCTTGGACAACCATTACTGCTCCTACGTCCTTCTTCTTAGATTTACCCCCTAAATGCAATGCTTTATTAGTGGCCTGGAATGCCTCAAAGTTTGTTACTATCCCGCTCTTGATGCCTTCTTCGATCCTTTCACCAAGTTTGATGATATAAGATAACTTATGGTTTTCAATAACCATCAATCTTTCATAATATTACAGATCTCGTGATTTGACATAGAACTTGTTCATCTGTTCCTCGTCCATTGCTGGCCTGACTTTGGCCGCTTCTAACCTCTAACGAGTAACATACTCGTGAAAAGTCTCGCTGGGCTTCTTCTTGAGGTTCTGAATGTACAAGACATCTGGTGCATTCTTTGGGTTGAACCTGAATCGTTCCATGAAATCAGAAGCCATACTCACCCAGTTGGACCATTTCTTAGGATCCTGGATGATGTACCAAGACAAGGCATCTCCCGTAAGACTCCTCAAAAAAAGCTTCATCCTAATCTTTCCATACTTTTCGACCCCAACAAGCTTGTCATAATAAGTCCTTAGATGAACTCTGGGATCACTTGTACCGTCAAATATCTCAAACTTAGGAGGTTTGTAACCCTATGGTAGTTGTACATCCGGCTGTATGCATATGTCTTCATAGTTCAGACCTTCTATCCCCTTGCCTCCTTCTATGCCTTGAACTCGGCTGGTCAACTTCTTGAGCTCCTCGACCACATTCTTAATGAACTCGTCTGTCTCAATAGATTCTGGTGCATAGGATATGGGTTGAGTGGAGTGAGATAGGGTATCCACAAATATAGGGTTGTTTTGGTGACTTGGAATCTGAGTATAGTGGTGATCATTGGCGGAATTTTGGGGTTCAGGAATGACCGCTGAAGCATTTGTGGAGTGTGGTAGGTGTTTCGCTGGTATTGTGGTGGAGTTGTATAATGGTGAGGTACTGGTGGATTTTGTGGGCCGTTATTGGGTGTATTTTGAGGTGGTGCGGGGTTCTGTGTGTTTGGATGACTGATGTCAGGAACGCTGAGTGAGAAGGATAGGTTTGCTACATTCCAAACATACTCAAGCTCACCCTGGAGTTCCAGTATTTCCTGTTCAAGCCATGAAACTGCTTCATTTGGGGCTTGAGCACCCGTCCATCAGAAGTTTCTACATGTTCAACCTGTGTGTTGTTTTCCTTTCTGGTGTCGTTCAAATTTTCCATTTTTTTCTTTTCCTTTGCCTTTTGGTGGACTAGGAGGAGGAGAAGGTGGAGGGCCCCTGGATCTTGTGTGATAAGCTGATGATGCCAGTATGCGTGAACCAACCTTTGGGGAATAGGAATAATAAAAAAAGAATTAAAGAAAAATAAAAGGTTGCCAAGTCAGTAATAATTTAGAAAAGTTTGCAGCGTTTAAACACATATTGCAGGAATATAAATTCGTGTCCTAATTTGGGTGCCCCGTGTCGCACCCCCTTTTTTTCTCCCTCTTTTTACGGGGAAGAAAGTCCGGGTTTCGACATTCATGGGGGTAATGACTCATTTCCTTTTGGGAATTGGGTATTTGAAGAGTCTCCACCTAACGGATTATGGTGTGTTAGGGAATCTAGAGCGATTAACTCTTATAATAGTTTGTATTACCAAGGGTTTAGGGTAAGGGCTTGAAATAACCTTGAAGAGAAGGTGTTAGGAACCCCTCTCGGTCCACAACGGTGGGTCCCGATCGAACTTATATTTATGAATTAGTCCTTTAACAAATAAGTAGTTGAAACAAATAATTGCAAAAAAAGCAAGTCGGACATTGTATGACTCAGATAATAAGACAAAGTATTTGAACAAGTTGTGTACATATATAAAAATAAAGTTTTAAGCAAAAGGAATTTGGGAAAGGAGTGGTCCTAGGTTGGTTAGCCTACAGGATCACCCTACACAATGCCTGGTAAACACTCCTCAATTAGGGGCTACACGTGATATTAACGCGTAGTCATCATATCCCGTTCTACCCAAGTCCCTCCCCTTGGTCATAGCCTAAAGCATTGTTGTAACCTTGAAAATGCCTATGCGTGTACTACCCGTCCCTTCCTCGTGGCCCTGGAGGTATTTTAGGACCTCTAAATCTAGGCAGTTCTAGACAACCCCTAAGGTGTTTAAAAGGAGAAAATTCTAGGCAATAGGAAAGAACACGTAGGACTTAATAGATAAATGCAGCAAGAAGCAATTAAGAGGCCTAAGTTTACCTCCACAAGTAATGCACATAAGCAGCACGTCTCAAACACAAACGAGATCAGTTTTTATTAGAGAAAAGACCTAAACAGGATATCTAAGTGGATGTCAATGCACAGAAATATGCAACTTTTGTTGATACCCAATTTTTCCCTATATATTTTTATATGCATAAATACCTTTTAAATAGCATATATATGCATATAAGCATGCACAAGGTTTTTATAGTTTTTCCATAATTTTAAGGATTTAAATCGATTTATTGCATCCCCTTTTTATTCATAAAATCCCAATAATTATTTTGTCAAATTATGATTATGATGATTTATTCATTTAATTTCTATACTTATGCCAAAATATGGTTAATATATTTTTTATGCATTTTTATAATTACATTTGATATTTTTAAGTTAAATTGCATATAATTGTAATGTTAGCCTATTTAGTGTATAATTACATTTTTTATGCGTAAAATTGGTCCATATATTTTTAAAATGATAATTACATGTTTTAAATCATTTTGGCACATAAACATAGTTTTTAGAAAACTATTTATTATTTATTATAAATTAAATAGGAAAAAGTGGCTATTTAAATTATAGCCAGATTTGGCTTTCAATTGTTGCCCAAATTGAACCCGTTCCCCAACCCAATTTTGATACCCAATTAACCCGACCCAGACCTTATATACACCTACCCAAACCCGGAACCCATCTACTCGATCAAATCCTGGCCATTGATCTCCCAGATCAACGGTCCATACGACCTCTTACCTTTTTTAAATTCCCGCGACCCCTAACCTTATCTCATTTCGGAAATTCTGCTCCCCCCAAATCCTCTCATCTCCTCTCTTCTATCAACTTAACCCTAGCAATTGTTAATTGTCTCCCTTCTCCGGTCTTCTCCGGCGACCACCCTTCAACCCCAAGTCTCTAATGGGTCCTCCTTTGCCACGCTCATCTTCTCTGAGGCCTTCAAGGGCCCAGGGTCACTCCGACTTGCATCTAGGGTTTGTTGTTTGGTCTATTCTTGGCTATTTCAGTATGATTCCAAGTGAAATCCTGCTGTACTTGTTACTATCCTTGAGGTTTTGACAGGTTCTTTCATCTGTACTTGGGTTTCTTCTGAAACCCTATTTTTGCTTACATCTCTTAGATATATACGACTTTTGAACGATCTGAGTCTTTTGCTTTGATGTTTTACACAATTCTCGAATCTCTTTTATAGAAATCAACGATTTCAATTCATTTTCATCTTCTAAAGCTAGGGTTTTCGGAACTTCTTTTACACTTTGTTTAAATTGATTCTTTATGTTTGAAACTTCTATCCATGCATATCTTGACTGATTCTATGATCTTACTGCTTTTTCAACTCACCTATGTTAAAAACCCTAATTTTTTAAGATATTCTTTGTTTTGGTTCAGTGTGTTAGCCTGACTACTCGATTCTTGTTAAGCTTCTGTGGTTACCGTACTTCGAATAGGTTGTTGATACCCATTTTTTCCTATATATTTTCAATATGCAAAATACCTTTAAAATAACATATATAAGCATGTCCAAATATTTTATTATTTTTTCATAATTCTTAAGGTTTTTAAATTGATTTATTTCCCCTTTTTCATACATAAAATCCCAATAATTATGTCCAAAATTTAAAGCTAAATTGCACATAATTGCAATATTAGCCATTTTTAAGGTTTCATTTTGTCTTAAATTTATAAAATTGAGTTTGGTATTTTTAAATTTTTAAGTATGTGTTATAAATCAATTTAGTATTTTCAATTTATTTTCAGAAATCATTTGCTATTTTTTTATAAAATAAAAAGCGGAAAATGGCTATTTAACTCATAACTACATTTGGCTCTCATTTCTAACCCAAATCAGACCCCAATTTCCTACCCAATTAAACCCACCAGACCAGGCCCAAACCTAATTTTGTAAACCGACCCATCTACCCCTTCTAATCTAGGTTGTAGATCATTCAGATCAACGACCACTATTACGCCTTACCTTAATTAATCTCAAACGACCCCCCAACCCTTTCATTTGTTACAACCCGCCGCCCTTGAATCCTTATCCTCTAAATTCTCTCTGCAGCCTCACATAAACCCTAGCCACCGCCACCCAATTTCGCCCTAATTCCTTTCAATCCCTGCCTAATCCATGGACTCCCATGGCCGTTCGAGATATACACCATCCTCCTACATTTCCTGGTGGCCCGTTTGTGTGATTTCATGGATAGATCTCGAAGAGATCTGTTCCATTCCTTGCTCGACCTCTATCTCTGGTCTTTTTTCGGCTGCCCACGATCGTTCAAGTCGGATCCATTGCTTTTCCGGCTAGATCGATAACTTTGCAAATCTCACTTTCTCTGGGTTCTTTGAAACCCTAGATTTAAGAGCTTTTCGATTCTTCTTTTAGATCTGTCTTAGATCTGTGCATGTTATGAACTTCTTTTTGTCTTCCAAAATGTTTTTCGATTTTCTTTCAAAGTGACTCTTCGTTTTCAAATTAGGGTTTCTTAAAACTCTTCTTAAAGACATCTTCTCCGATTTTCAGTGTTGTTTTACTATGCTTAAACGATGTGTTTATGTTTTTCTTCTATCTGGTTCATCGTGTTGAAACCCTATGTACTTTTGGGTTTTAGCCGAGTTCTGAAGCTGTCTTTTATTTGTTTGTTTGTATGAATGTTTGTTTTGATTGAGTCCTTTGTGTTTGAATCCTTTTCTTATTTGACTTACCTGGTTCTGAGTTCTTACCATTTTTTTTAACTCGACTATGGCATAAACCCTAGTTTCTTAATATGGTTTTCGTCACTTATTACTATGAGTTCTTTATTTGTTTCTGACTTTCTTTACCTGTTAAGATTGATTTCTACACTTTGGCTCTACGTATGATCCATGACTACTTGACCTTGTTGCCTATTGTGCTTCGAGTAGGTTTCTTTACTACTGAACCCTAGCTTACTCTTGCTATTGCTGAATGTTTAATTTGTTCCTCTTTGTCAATAGTCTGACCCTGCATGTGTAATATGGCTGTCCATCCTTTGCTATTTATATGTTGAAGTGCAGAGTCATGTTTCTTTCTTGATTGATCTTGATTTCCTCAATGTTACGACTAATTGCAAAAGGTTCCCTTATAAACCCTAATTTTTACTCATTTTGTTTAAATTGATTGATTCCCTTCCTTTCATTACTGTGATATTTTACCTTGAATCCTTTCCCAAAATTAAGTATATTTTGTACTTAGACTTAAATATTTACCTTATACTTTTACTTCCCCCTTATATGACAAGAATCAATGTGTCTCAAACTGATTTCTTTCCTTAATTAACCTTGTTAGTATTCGTTAAGCAGTAAATCCTTAATTAAAGGGAATCACTTGTGTTAATTGATTCTGATTGTTATTATTTCCATGCTTGTGTTAAGACTTTACCTATTACCCTATTTTTCACTCGCTTTTGAAATTATGAATACCTTATTCTTTCTTCTTTCAAACACACGAACAATTGAGTTCAGAACACACACTAATACACTTAAAACTCTTTCTCTATTATTACTTGTGCTACTGCTTGTTTAGCCGGCTGAAAGCCAAGGCTAGACTGTGGAATCCTGCTTACCTTTCTTTCTGCACTTTGCTTCTTCGAGTGGTATTTCCTAGTTTAAGTTTTTAAGCTCCAACAACAACATGGTGCCTTATTTGTTTTAGCTTCTTTCATTTTCATCTATTCATGCTTGTGGTTCTGTTAAGGTGCATTACTAGCATGCTGTAATGTCTCCCCTTCCCCTTTAGATTAATATACTCCCCTATGTGTGTTTCAAGGCATTCTCTGGTAGTCACCTATTGTGCACTTGCCATCCCAAGTCCCTATCTCCTCAATATGCTTATGTTCTTTCTGACTGGCCTACGATCATACTAGTATCAACCATTGTTGTGCATGTCCAACTAGTCTTAAGACCCTTAATAGGGTTATGTGTTTACAGTTAAATGTATGTGTGTCCGAAACCCCTTAACCCCCTTGTATGACTACTGAGTACGTGTGTGATCCCATATTGGGAGTTTGAGTTTTATTTACCACTACAACTATTTTATAATCACCTCTGTCACTGATCGCTTTCATCCTAGTTTTAACAAACTTTTTTTCTTTTCAAACTATGTCAAGCACTCTCACCTACTTTTAGAAATCTAGGTTCTGCCACTTTTATGTGATCCTTGCCTTGGGACCCTTGATCTCCCTCTGAACTTGAACACATAAGAGTCGGCCCTTCCACACTCGTTCTGTTTGGTTATACAAATTTAGGTATGAGTACTGCCCGGGACCCCTTGAGGTCCTTAGGGAACTTTGACGCACGCAGATATGAGAAAGGCTTTGGAATAATATTGGCATTGAGATGGTTCATTGCATAACTCAGAGAGGAAGTCAAGACCATGCTTCCTATGTTTGTAACTTCTTATTTTTGCACTTCTTTTGTGATTCAATCATGGTTTGTAATAATTTGTAAACATTATGGGGTTGGCTAGTGAAAAGGGATGGGAAATAAGCATGCTATAAAAAGGGGTAGAAAGCATGTTATTAGGTTTACATTCCTACTTGTGTAATAGAATCCATGCTTAGGACTCATTTTATGCATTAAAGATTGTGTTCCTTAGGATTTACACTTACTATTTTCAGCATATCCATTTCACTATCATACCAATTAGCAAAACCTGCGTTAAATGTGTTAATAACCAGTATTTCTACAATCATGTTCCTACTTCCATGCACACTTAAAGATCCTGCTTTAGGCTAAAATAACACTAACAAGCATATCACATCTGCATATTCTAGTTCTAAACGCTGTAATATTTGTGCATATAGAAATCCTGTTTCGGATCCTGCATATACATTCCTTTGTATCTCGTCACATTAGATATCATGTCATTAAGGTTTTATCCATATTTGCTTAAGCACACTTAGGCTAATTATGAACGCATAAAAAGGAATAAAACGATTTATTTCAATCCTTGCAATCAACTAGCAACAATTCTATGTGCTGAATACCTAGAATGACATGTTTAGGTAATAAGATTAATCTCCAAACTGTCTTAATAATATTAAATAACTATTGAATCCTGCTCACGCCTAGTCAAGCCTTAGGTAATTACTTGAATAAAATTGGAACTTCCTTTGTTTAAACTGCTACAACCAGCAGACGGGCTTCATTCGAACTTCTTTTTTGAGTTATATAATGAATCTGGTTCTGACTCAAACACCCTGCTTTAAGATTTAAAATTCAGACCTTAATTGTGTTTAAGTCATGCTGTTTGTATGCATTATTTGCGGAGGTATACATGAGCCTTACAATTGTTTACACGTTCCCCTTCTAAATGCAGTCTTACTTGTTTTTGTATGTCGCCTTAGCATTTCACCTTTACACCTAATAGTCGGCCTAGAACCTCCCTCTTATAGGAATAGTAGTCCTAAAATTCCTCCGGGACTCATAGGAACAGGACGGGTAATATCATGCAATAGTGGTTGAGGCCAATCCTCGCTTTAATACCTTCACTAGGTGGGAATGGTAGATATGGATATGATGACCGGTGCGCTAATACCATGTGTATTCCCTCTTCTGAGGAGTGCCATACCGGGTATTGCATTGACGTGATCCATATTACAAACAAACCTAGGACCCCTTTTAGATTCACAAGCATGCTTAGATTATAACTCTTTTCAAGATTTCATCCTTTAATTTGTTTTCGAACACCTGTACATTCAAAATCCCCTATTAATTGAGCCTTATTTATTACTTGCTAATTGCACAAATTCACAAAAACTAACTGGCCGGGAACCACACTAGTGGATCCTAAGGGGTGCCTAATACCTTCCCCTTGGGATAATTTCAAGCCCTTACCCTATCTATGGTTACCAAACATAGTTGTAGTGGAACCCTATAGGTGCCCTAACGCACCTTAAAATCGTTAGGTGGTGTCTCTTAAAAATTGCAAACCCCTTTCCCAAAAGGAAAGAGTTGTCCCAACCATATGTCATAAACTTGATTTCGTGAGAAAAAAGGGGGCGCGACAGCATGGCGACTCTGCTGGGGATTTTTTTGGGCTTTTACTGTTTCAAATTGTTATTGTGAATTTGTACCCCTCCCTTTATGTGCAATTACTTGTTTAATTCCTTTAAGCATTTAATTTTCTTTCCTTAAAAGGTAAACTGATGTATCTCCTTTTGTTTCTTTCCTTTATTACTTTAAATTATGAAACTGTTGTATTTATCGCTTTCTTAATGTAAAAATACATGTCAACATGCTTTTAATTATTACATAATCATGCTCCACATCACCCTCCACTCGTGCCAAACAAATACTATAACAACACTTATAATGAGTGGTTGCGCTTTTCCTATATCATTACCCCCTAAATTCGGAAAGGCATATTTACGGTAAACCAAGTCGATCAGCTGTGCAGTCGATAGTTTCGAACCTTCCTCGTTGAGTTGTCCGCTCAAGGGTACCAGTCTAAAACCCCATAGAAACCTTACTCTGTTCAAATTATGCATGCATCATGGTCAAACCTAGACGAATCAGTTATGTTGTCCACATAATGATCCTTTAAGATAGCCTTGTCCAAAGTGCATTGGGTTTCCCTAAATCCTAATGGACGTCACCACATTTTGTGCATTCACTTGGAGAACTACATGCTTCATGCTAATTGTTGATATTAAATAGTCAATTCCGGTGGGGGTAAGGGCCTAACCTTAATTGCCTTGCAAAAATATGAGGCACGAAGTCCCTAGATTCGGCATGGTCACCAACATCCACCCAAGATTGTTAAGCTGGTGGAAAGATTTACACTCTAGTGACCAAAATCTTGTTAGAAAATATTTGGGAAATCTACCATCCCGCCTGGAGATCCAACCTAATAACATGATCATAGAAGCTGCCACATTGTTTTGGGATTGTGAAAGAACAGTGTTCCGCTTTGGGGGCATTAAAATGACACCTTTGTTGGAGGAGATAGGAGGATTGGCCGGTCTAGTGTGGGAAACTCCGGGTTTGCTAATGCCTGAGAATCGCAAAGGCAGGGGCTTCCTTAAAATGATGGATTTGAAGAAGAATCCAGAATTAACATGCCTGAAGGAATCATACATCCCTTTTGACTACTTATATGAAAGGTATGGTCACAACAAATCTTATCGTGGCTACTCTGGTGAGTTTGCCATCACGTCCTTGGGACACGTCCATTGTAGGGTTTTCGTCTTCATATTTTGCTTCCTGGGTCTGATCGTATTTCCGATGAAGAAAGGTAGAATTCATATATGAGCCTTAGAGAAGTGTCAACAAGGAGCGAAACACTTCGAAGGCTGCAATCTGCTACTTCAACTTTGGCTCATAGAGCATGTCCAAAAGGGCGAATATCGACAAGAAATTCAGCAAAGGGACTGGGATGATCACATTTCTTTCCACCATCCAAAGCGGATGAATTACATCCCGACATGTTCGCTCAGCCTGAGAATGCTAAAGGATGGGTTGAGCTATTTGATAATCTGACTGAAGCGCAAGTTCAATAGATGTTCGAATGGTATCCGACAGAGGAGTTCATTGCCCAATCTAGAGATGCACCTTTCCTGATACTAATTGGTCTAAGGGGAACATGCCCTTATGTCCCTCTTCGAGTTATGAGGCAAGCTGGTAGGAAGCAAGTCGTACCCAGGGTCGACAAGAAGAGCCACTTCCGAGCCGACTTCCAAAACAATGATAGTACCTACAAATGCCAATCCCAACACATGTGGTATTGCAAGATCGTAATGGGTAAAGACACCATTGAGCCAGACATATATCACGCTGATTCTACTCCTATCTATTCAGGATGGTTGGAAGACAATTGGAATGGTCTGGGCCAGCCAGGGTTCATTCGAGGTCACAGAATCATAGATGAAAAGGCCAAGGCACAAGTCAAGTACAACCAGCTGCGTAAAAGGATCCGTGAGTACGAAAGCGAACACCGCGAGATACAAGAGTCCAACCAAAAGATGATTGAGGAATGGAAGGACATGGCTGCCAGTGATAACAAGCGGCTAGGATACTTGGAGCGTGGGATAGTAGAACTGGAGAGAAAATTTCTCAAGAGGGTCAAAGATTGTCAAAATGCTAAAGGGACCGAAGGCGGACATCTAGCTAGAGGTACCTGTTGCTGGGACTTCGCGAGTTGGGGAAGCTGTTCGACGGAGCCAAGGATGCCGAATCTGGGAAAGGTCCTTTTGGTACCAAGTAGATAGGAGTTTATCTTTTTCGTTTTAAAATGTAACAAGGCCAATGGCCATTCGTAACTTTTATTTCATGTTTATTTAATGTCGATTTGAGATTCATATTATTTTTTATCAATGAAAGGAGGCATTTAGCATTCCAAGTTCTCCAAATCAACTTGTCGTTAGGCCCACCTCGGGCAAAACGAGGTTCCCAAATCAGAACACACTTTACATTCCTTCACTACGTGTTTAAATATTGCAATACTTTTTATGATCCTCACTAACGTGGTTACCTTTTAGTTTTATTTTTGTTTTGTTATTCCCCTCCCTAAAGGTTGGTTCGTGTACTCTGGCAACATCATCTTATTCTACGAGATCCAGGGGCCCTCCACCCAGTCCTCCTCTTAGTCGTATTAAGAATGAGAACAAAAGCAAGATGGAAGATTTGAACAACATCAGAAAAGAGAATACAACAATAGTGGCCACTAATGGTCATGGTATTCGGGTTCCTAATGAAAATGTGTCACAACTTGAACAGAAATTGTTGAAGTTTCAGGAAGAGCTCGATCAGGTTCGGAATCTGGCCAACCTATCATTCTCCTTCAACACCCCGGATGCCAAATTCCCCAATGTTCAAAACCCTACACCTCCTCAAAATATCCCAAAACAACAAAATCATCCCATTGCTCTGCCAAAGAACCAATGCAACACCTGCCATATCCCAAACAACACTCCACTACTCATCCTAGAACCCCAAAACTCCACAAATAACCATTGCCCCACCCACACACCAGGACACACATGAGTCCAATGAAAAGGATCTGCTCATCACAAACTTGGCTGAGGAAATTAAGAAACTAACCAGCCAATTCAGGGCGTCGAAGAAAGCAAAGGGATCGAAAGGTTAAACTATGAGGACCTCTGCATACAACCTGATGTCGAACTGCCTAAGGGGTACAAACCTCCTAAGTTCGAAATATTTGATGGTACGGGTGATCCAAGGGTCCATCTGAGGACATATTGGGACAAACTGGTCGGAGTAGGAAAAGATGAAAGGATCCGCATGAAACTCTTCATGAGGAGTTTGAAAGGAGATGCACTATCTTGGTACATCAGCCAAGATCCCAAGAAATGGTCGAGCTGGGTAGGTATGGCATCTGACTTTATGGATAGATTCAGGTTTAATACAAAGAATGAGCCAGACGTGTTCTACATTCAGAATCTAAAGAAGAAGCCCACAGAGACGTTTTGCAAGTATGCCACTCACTAGAGGTCTGAAGCTGCTAAGGTCAGACCTACCTTAGAAGAAGAAGAAATGAACAAGTTCTTTGTCCGGGCTCAGGAGCCACGATACTATGAACGACAGATGATGATCGAGAACCACAAATTCTCCGAGATTATCAAGTTGGGTGAAAGAATTGAAGAGGGTATCAAAAGTGGTATGGTTACAAACTTCAAGGCCTTGCAAGCTATAAATAAGGCCTTAGAGTCCGGTGGTGTGTGCAAGAAAAGGGACGTAGGGGCCGTGATGGTTGCACAAAGGACCAAGTCTCCCCTCAAATACCAAACTTACCCAACACTTCCACTCACACATCAACCCATCCCAAATTACCAAGCATATTCACCCTCATACCAAGCTCCACCACCAACTTATCAATTACCTCCACCTCCTACATATCAACATACTTCACCCAGATACTCCCAACCTGCTCATATCTACCAAACCTATAATGCTTAACCATCCCACTATCAATCACCTCCTGCATGCCAAAACTTCCCTAGACCTCAACCTAATTTTGATCGCAGACCTCAAAAACAATATACAGCCATCGTCAAACCTATTGACCCGTTGTATGAGAGACTCAAAGTTGCTGGTAATGTTACTGCCATCCGTGCTACAAACCCTGAGAATCCTCCTCAATAGGTTAACCCAAAAAAATCTTGTGTATACCACTCCGGCATGTAAGGGCATACCATCGATGAGTGCTGCTCTTTGAAGTACAAGATACAGTCCTTGATTGATAACAAGATTATTGTGGCAAAGGAACCCGCTCCAATGTCCCCAACAACCCTCTACTAGACCATAAGGGTGGAGGTACCCAAATGATTGAAATAGAAGATGGCTGGGATACCGAGGGATCAATAGGGTTGATCGCAAAAGGAGATGACCCAAAGAAACCAATAACCACTCTCAACCCAATCATAGTCCAAATTCAACCGTCTGAGGACGCTGAGGTGAACTTGTCTATACCACTTGAGTTTGAAGCAACATCATCTGCAAAGATACCAGCACTAATTGAGGTTGAACTCGCGTCTCCGATGAATGCACCCGTGCCAGTCGAGGTCGCGGTCTTGCTGCCTTAGGCACATATTCCATTCAAGGTGAGAATAGTCGCACCTATCCTAGTGGAGATGTCAACCTTGTCATCATTCTGTACAAATGATGTACCTTGGGATTATACAGCCGAGTCAAGAAGGAAAGGTAAGGTCAGAATTGAAGAGACTGCCGTAGCGCAGGGTATGACAAGAACTATTAGAGTCTATACCCCTGAACATCTAGTTGAGTCAATCAAGCAGGCCTCCAATCGGCCACCCATCATTGTGACATGTCCAGAAGACCTTTGGAAGAAAATACACGCTAAGAAGTATTCGGTCATCGGTCAATTAAACAAGACGCCATCACAAATCTCCATTCTCTCTTTGCTGCAAAATTCTGAGGTGCACAAGAATGCTGTGCTAAAGGTGCTGAGAGAAGCATACATACCAAGCAACATCACTGGCGGGGAAATGGCTAACATGGTAGGAGAAGTGCTAGAGATCCATAAGATCACCTTTCACGAGGAAGAGCTGCCACCTGAGGGGTTGGGGCACAACAAGGCACTGCACATCACCGTGCAATGCGAGGACTATTTCATCACCAAAATCTTGACCGATGGAGGTTCCAACTTTAACATATGTTTGGTGACACTCAAGAAATTGGGTAAAGGGCTGCACGAGATAAAGGATGGAGCAATCAATGTGAAAGCTTTTTATGGTTCCCAGAGGTCCACCATTGGTGAGATTATTCTATGCTTGCAGATGGGACCAACCTGGTTCGATGTTGATTTCCAAGTAATAGATGTGCCAGCATCTTACAACTTGCTATTGGGACGTCCATGGATTCACACTGCTAGGGCCGTAGCATCAGCACTGCATCAGGCAGTGAAGTTCGAATGGAATCACTAGGAGGTGATCATTCATTGGCGACAGTAGAAAACCTATATACTGTCTCCAGACCATTCCGGCGATCGAGGGAAGAAGGAAACTAGGCGGACAAACCTACCACCACATCGAGCGGGGTCAATGTTGTCGACAAAAACAAATGGTGGGATAGCAAGATCAAGAGTATATTAAATTGGAGTGGGTACGAACCTGGCAAAGGGCTCGGAAAAAACCTCCAATGAATCGCTAAGCCCATAAAACTCAAGAAACATGGCACTACTTTCGGTTTGGGATATGATTATACCTGGGAAGAATTCAACAATTGGTCGTCACCATGGTGCGGTCCTTACTACCCACTGGAGCAGCTAATACCGCATCTGGAATAGACTTTCCAATAGGCCGTCATTATTAGCATTGGCAGCGGTGAAGAACTTGTTCCTAGAGGACAATGATATGGACAATTGTGTTATTCTCGAGGAGGAGGGGGAGGAAGGCCCTTCCATATAAGCTGTGAGCAGAGGGGCACGTCTCAATAACTGGACCATCAGGACAACTAGAGCCCGACGAGCCTCGGGGTAGCAAGGCCAAAACAAGCATCATTCACTATTTTTATTTACTAAATGATTTTCTTTTCGCATTTTTTCATTTTCCGCAATAAGATCTTCAATGTTCGAAACAATTACCAATTTATCGAAAGAATGTTTGATTTTTCCTATGAATTAGTATTTATTTCTATCATTTTTCTCCTTACTTTACTCATACAACTTTACTATTACTTATCTTGATGAACCAATGACTGTGACATGCAATGACACAACGCAACAAACATACTTTGATTCAGAGGGAGATGACATACCTGACGAGATTGTCAAAGAAGTTGAGAACTTTGAGAACAGACCTAAGTCCAACCTGGACAAAAGTGAAATTGTCAACCTGGGAGATGCGAAAAATGCCAAGGAAACGCGAATCAACATTCATCTATCGCTATCAGAGAAGAAAGAATACACAAAATTTCTAAAAGAGTATGGTCGTATGATGACTTGACTGGTCTAAGTACGTCTATTGTGGTTCACAAACTGCCAACCGATCCAATGTGTCCACAGGTAAAGCAAAAGCTCAGAAAGTTCAAGTGTGATATGAGTCTGAAAATGAAGGAAGATGTCACCAAGCAGATCAAAGCTAAGGTTCTCAAGGTGGTTAAATACCCGAAATGGTTAGCCAATATCATACCAGTGTCAAAGAAAGACGGGAAGGTTCGGGTCTGTTTCGACTACTGGGATCTCAACCGGGCTAGTCGAAAATACGATTTTCCTTTGCCGAATATACACATCCTGATTGACAATTGTGACAAGCATGAGCTGCAGTCATTTGTAAATTGTTTCGTTGGTTATCATCAAATCTGGATGGATAAAGAAGATGCTGAGAAAATGTCTTTTATTACGCCATGGGGAATGTACTGCTACAAGATGATGCCATTCAGCCTGAAAAATGCAGGGGCCACCTACATGAGGGCCATGCCTACCATATTACACGATATGATACACAAGGAGATAGAGGTATATGTAGATGATGTTATTATCAAATCCAAGAAAGCCACTGACCACATAGAGGATCTGAGGAAGTTCTTCAATAGACTGTGGAGGCACAACCTGAAACTAAACCTAGAAAAGTGTGCATTTGGGGTTCCTGCTGGGAAGTTGCTTGGGTTTATTGTGAGCCGCCGAGGAATAGAACTGGATCCATCAAAGCCATTCAAGAACTACCACTACCAACGAACAAGAAAGATGTGATGAGTTTCCTAGGTAGGTTGAACCACATCAGCCGATTTATAGCATAGTCTACATTTATCTGTAAGCCAATCTTTAAAATGTTAAAGAAGGACGCCGCTACCAAATGGACCGATGACTACCAAAAGGCCTTCGACAAAATCAAGGAATACCTGTTAACACCACCAGTCTTAGTTCCGCCCGAGCCAGGTAGACCCTTATTACTCTACTTTGCAGTGTTAGATGGAGCTTTCGACTTCATTCTGGGGAAACATGATTAAACAGGGAGAAAGGAACAAGCCATTTATTATCTCAGCAAGAAGTTCACCCCGTACGAGGCCTGATATTCTCTATTGGAACGCACCTGTTGTGCTTTGACTTGGTTGGCTCAGAAGCTAAGACATTACTTCTGTGCCTATACTATGTTTCTCATATCAAGAATGGACCCTTTGAAGTATATCTTTCAGAAACCCATGCCCACTAGCAAGCTAGCCAAATGGCAAATCCTTTTAAGTGAGTTCGACATTGTTTATGTGACTCAGAAAGCGGTCAAAGGACAAGCACTAGCAGACCACCTTGCTGAAAACCCCGTGGATGGAGGATACGAACCCCTAAAAATGTATTTCCCTAATGAAGAGGTATCATTCATAGGAGAAGACATTGCAGAATCCTATGATGGTTGGAGAATGTTCTTCGATGGAGCAGCAAACTTCAAAGGAGTTAGCATAGGAGCAGTCTTGGTATCAGAAACCGGTCACCATTATCCAGTGTCTGGTAAACTCAGGTTACCCTGTACCAATAATATGGCTAAGTATGAAGCCTGCATCTTAGGGCTCAAAATGGACATTGACATGAACGTGCAAGAGTTGCTAGTGATTGGAGATTCAGATTTACTTATACATCAAGTACGAGAAGAATGGGAAACCAAGAACTCCAAGATACTCCCGTATCTACATCATGTATAGGAATTGAGAAAGAGGTTCACGAAGATGGAATTCCAACATGTTCCTAGAGTCCAGAATGAGTTCGCTAATGCATTGGCTACCCTATCATCTATGATACAGCATCCCGACAAGAATTTAATTAATCCTATTCTGGTGAAAATTCATAATCAGCCAGCTTAATGTGCCCATGTTGAATAAGAAGCAGACGGAAAGCCTTGGTTTCATGATATCAAGGAATATTTGGAAAAAGGAGAGTCCCTGGAGCTTACCAATCATACTCAGAAACAAACACTTCAGAGATTGTCCAACAACTTCTTTCACATCAGGGGATTCATATAAAGGAGGATTCCTGAGTTGGGACTGTTAAGATGAGTTGACGCAAAAGAAGCATCAAAGCTACTAGAGAAAATTCATGCAGGGACCTGTGGTCCACATATGAACGGTTTTGTCTTAGCAAAGAAGATACTTCGGGCTGGTTACTTTTGGATGACCATGGAAACGGACTGCATCCAATATGTTCGGAAATGCTATCGTTGTCAAATACATACAAACATGATAAAGGTATCTCCAAGTCAGCTCAACACAACAAGCTCACCATGGTCGTTCGTCGCCTGGGGAATGGATATTATTGGACCAATCGAGCATGCCACTTCCAATAGACACAGGTTCATCCTAGTAGCAATCGACTATTGCACCAAGTGGGTCGAAGCAGCATCTTACAAGGTAGTAAATAAGAAAGTCTTGGTAGATTTTGTCTGCGACCGCATTATTTGTCGATTCAGGATTCCAAAGTCAATCATTACTGATAACGACTCCAATCTCAATAGTGACTTGATGAACTCTATGTGTGAAGCCTTCAATATCAGACATAAGAATTCTATAGCCTACAGGCATCAAATGAATGGAGTTGTAGAAGCCGCCAACAAGAATATCAAGAAGATATTGAGGAAAATGATAGAGAAGCATAAACAGTGGCACGAGAAGTTATCATTTTCTCTATTGGGGTATCGCACCACATTCCACATATCAATTGGGGAAACCCGCTATATGCTAGTTTATAGTACAGAGGCTGACATCCCTGCCGAAGTAGAAATTCCTTCGCTAAGGATCATACAGGAAGCTGAGCTCGATGACGCTGAGTGGGTAAAAAGTCATTATGAGCAACTAGCTCTTATAGATGGAAAGAGAATGAATGTGGTCTGCCATGGTCAACTCGATCAGAACAGAATGTCCAAAGCCTTCAACAAGAGAGTCAAGCCGAGACAATTCACACCGGGGCAGCTGGTGTTAAAGAAAAAATTTCCGCATCAAGATGAAGCCAAAGGGAAGTTCTCTCCCAACTGGCAGGGCCCATACATGGTTCACCGGTTTTTGACATGAGGAGCCCTCATACTTGCAGAAATGGACGAAGAAGTTTGGACAAAGCCGATTAACTCAGATGCAGTCAAGAATTATTATATGTAATCCTTATGCTTTCCTTATATGATGTAAATTGAAATATGCCTGACCTGATTCCCGCTTATGAGGGGATACCTAGGCAGCCCTATGGGTTCGGCCACAATTCAATAAAATTTTCATTTTCCCCCGCAATTAGAAATTGGGGGAGAAATTTGAGGAGGACCCTCAAAATTCCGAACGAATTTCAGTTGATCGCCGCACAAAAAACAGACAGAAATGTTAACCCATCAAATTGGGGAAGAATTTTGAGCAGGACTCTCAAAATTCCGTAGCAAGATATGTTGCAATGTCTCGAACCACATCACAGTCATCGGTTCATCTAAAAACTATTTTAATTATACATTTATGTCATACTTTTACAAAATCATGCGTGTTTATTATTGAAACTGCTTCGTTTAGCAACGCTAACCCAATGATACAAATAGTATCACCAGATCAAAGCCGAATAAGTTAAACAAAGCTGGCGGGGATGCAAACTAACCTTTTCCCCTTTACGAAACTCACGATTTTTCTTTGGATGAAAGCACAAGGATCGCGAAATCATTAAAACATACTGCACACTCATGGAACTAATGTTGTTCAAGAATAAGACTCTCTTCACCGTTACCCATGCCAACATTTGATATCCGCATGCCAGTGATGTCCCGTATGTCACAATGCTCCCAGCAATCACAACGCCGCAATATGCTGTCAACTAAGAAAATTCTACTGTCATTTGTTATCTTATTTCTTGCATAAGGCTACCATTCTGCCTTCCAACTTGCATAAGGATACTATTCTGCCTTCCGAGGTTAAACTCTACCTTTATCTGCATCTGCATTGCATAAGGCTACTATTCTGCCTTCCGGGGTTAAACTCTACTTCTATCTGCATTTGCATTGCATAAGGCTACTATTATGCCTTCCAACTTGCATAAGGATACTATTCTGCCTTCTGAGGTTAAGCTCTACCTCTATCTGTATTTGCATTGCATACAGCTACTATTCTGCGTTCCAACTTGCATAAGGCTACTATTCTGCCTTCCCAGACTAAACATTTTCTCCATCTACATTGCACGGTTGAAAGATCACCACATTGCATGGCTGAAAGATCGCCACATTGCACGACTAAAAGATTGCCACATTGCACGGGTGAAAGATCGCCACATAGCACGGGTGAAAGATCTCCACATTGCACGGCTGAAAGATCGCCACATTGCATGGTTGAAAGATCTCCACATGCTACTGCATCCTTCATGGGCTGAAATATTGCCAACTCATCCGAAGGCATCATTGTTTGGAGGCACCATCATCATAGCCATAGAACACCATGTCATGGCTGTAGACGTGTGATTTTTGACCTTCCCCAGGATTTTTCATATTTTTAGCGTAAAATATTTAATTTAGCCTTAATATAGCTATTTCAGCTATTTTTGACTTTTTACTTTATTTTCACCTTAAAATGAAAAATTAAAAAAAAAAGATATATAAATTTTAGTTTATGTATTTCTCATAAACTTGAAAAATACAAAAATAGCACCTTATTTTTATTTTTATATAATTTCGAAAATACAAAAAAAAAATAGTTTCATTAATATTTTTGTAGTCATTTTAATCTTTTAAAAATATAAAAATAGTACTTTATATTTTTATCTTTATATAAAAACAAAAATTACAAAAAAACATAGTTTTGTTTTAATTGTTAGTCTCATTTTAATAGTTATTTTGCTTACGTATGATTAATTAAATAACATCGTGTTCTTATTCTCGGTTCCGGGCAAAGAATAATATTTGGGTTCAAACTACCCGTTTTTAGGCCTAATTTTCGGACCTAGCCCATAATAATCCGAGCCCCACCACACGTGGGGGACACGGACAAAACCCTAGACATTGAACACATAACCCATCCATCACTCTTGAACCCACGTGAAAACCCATTACTCTTGGTCTCTCACGTGGGGATTTTCAGATTTTTGAAAGGGGGAGAGAAATACAATGCACACACACATAATATATACACACATAGGCAATGTTCATTTGGTTCAGCGGGAAACCAACACAAAAACCCTAACAACCTACTGCCGCCAGCCACCCGTTGCCCACCCTCCACCATTTCCGTCCAGCTCCAACCATCCACGACCCCTCATCTCCTTCACCATAATAACAGTCCCATTGCTGCTGCCCGCCACCAGCTTCATCCAGTCAACCATGGCCATGAACGACCAACCAAACGACCCCTGAAACCAACCAGCTACTCGACGCCAAACCTCCATTAACGCCGCCTCTGCCGCTGCGTCGAACCAGCTCCATCACCATCGTCACTCTAGCCTCACGACCACACCACCCTTCCCGTCGAACCACCCGTTAACCAGCTGAAACCAGCCCTACACGGACCATTCTCATCTTCTCCATTTTTGGAGAAGACAAAGAAAAGACGATACCACTTCGCCCAGCCACCTCTATCTCCAACGTTGTCCAACACCTCCAGCCCTCTCAACGTCGACCACCCTCGACCAAACGATGCTCCGGCTGATTAAGACAGCCCCAGCTCCTGTCCACCTTGTTCCATGCCATAGCTGCTTCATCTTCCCAGCAGCAACCACGAACGACAACAGCCAGTCCGTCACCATAAAACCAGCCTCTCCTCGTCTCAAAACCTCCAGAAACGCCCAGCCAGTGCTGCCATGAAACCACTCTTGAGGTTGCCGTTCGTGTTATGAGTTCCGTCGAGGTTGCCGCTGTCCATTTTTCCGGCGAGTTCAAGCTGTTGAAACTCGATGTCGCTGTAAACATTTGCTTGAAGTCGAGTTGATGTCCGGTTGTAATTGTTGATTCATTCAATCCGTATAAACTGCAGGTTCATTTTCTCTAATCCTAGCATTTCGATATTATGTTGTATGTTGCTAAGATGAGTTTTGTTTGACATGTGTTTATGTTTGTGATTCTAAAAATGTTAGTGTTCATTATAAATTAGTTGCTATTGTAGTATGTGGGATGTACATTTGTAAGATGTCCAGAAAAGAAAAAAAAAAGAAGGAAAAATAGTCATATTGAATTACTTACCTAATTGATGCCACTACTACTGCTTTTTTGTAATTCAAAGGGAGAGAAAGAAGATTAATGCGATAGTTGATTGATTTATCTATTTGGTTATCTAATTTAGGATTAATAATAATTCAAGAATCTCGTAGTTTACTTTAGGCTTGCCTTTAATAAAAATGAGACGAGCCTCGCCAAATAAAACGCACAAATTGCGGGCCCTCAAAAATGTATATATTTAAATACTTAGACTTCGGGACGGGCCGTTTAGCGAATTTCACGGCCTTCTCAAAATAATAACGCGTTAGTAGCTTTAGGAGCATATTTAATAATGTTACCTTCCTAAATTCAGGTGTGCATTTCATGCAACCCAAATCCAAAACCCAAAACGTTGAATAAAATGTGTCGAGGATCCGGGTGCATTTCATGTGACGTGGTCCAAAAATATATTTTAAACGACGTTCAATTCCTTGAAAAATAATTAAAAGCGGTTAAAAGTTAAAAGTTGCAAATAAGTTAAAGCATGTTATAAATCAGATAAATAAGTCAAATATGACGGTTGAGCGACCGTGCTAGAACCACGGAACTCGAAAATACCTAACACCTTCTCCCGGGTTAACAGAATTCCTTATCCAGATTTTTGGTTCGCGGATTGTTAAATAGAGTCAAACATTTCCTCGATTCGGGATTAAACCGATGACTTGGGACACCATAAATCTTCCAAGTGGGGACTCTGAATCTCTTAATAAACGAACCCCGTTTCAATTGTCCTTTAATTGGAAAAACTCCCTTTACCACATCCCTTCGCGGGGTGCGGCAGCGCCAAAAGGAAGTGTGACAGTGTCAAAATCTCCTAAGATATCAGAATTCAACCCTAGGTGGACCTAGTCTGATGAATTATCTCCTAGCGTCAAAATCTTAGTCTGATGAATCTTTCTCCTAAGATATCAAAATCTCAGTCTGATGAATCTTTATCCTGAGATCACATAAATTTAGACCTAGTCTGATGAATTATCTCCTAGCGTCAAAATCTTAGTCAGATGAATTTTTATCCTAAGATGTTAATCATTCAGTCTTTAAATTCCAAATTTTGAAGTCGGGGGCCCGCCCGTATAACGAAGGAATACATTTCAGTCTTTACATTTTAAGCAATCACAAAAATGGACCTAGTCTGATGAATTATCTCCTAGCGTCAAAATCTCAGTCTGATGAATCTTTCTCCTGAGATCAAATAAATTTAGACCTAGTCTGATCAATTATCTCCTAGCGTCAAAATCTTAGTCAGATGAATTTTTCTCCTAAGATGGTAATAATTCAGTCTTTAAATTTCAAATTTCGAAGTCGGGAGCCCGCCCATATAACGGAGGAATATATTTCAGTCTTTACATTTTAAGTAATCACAAAAATAGACCTAGTCTGATGAATTATCTCCTAGCATCGAAATCTCAGTCTGATGAATCTTTCTCCTGATATCACATAAATTTAGACCTAGTCTGATGAATTATCTCCTAGCGTCAAAATCTTAGTCAGATGAATTTTTCTCCTAAGATGGTAATCATTCAGTCTTTAAAATTCAAATTTCGAAGTCGGGAGCCCGCCCGTATAATGGAGGAATACATTTCAGTCTTTACATTTTAAGTAATCATAAATTTAGACCTAGTCTGATGAATTATCTCCTAGCGTCAAAATCTTAGTCTGATGAATTTTTCTCCTAAGATATCAAAATCTCAGTCTGATGAATCTTTCTCCTGAGATCACATAAATTTAGACCTAGTCTGATGAATTATCTCCTAGCGTCAAAATCTTAGTCTGATGAATCTTTCTCCTAAGATATCAAAATCTCAGTCTGATGAATCTTTCTCCTGAGATCACATAAATTTAGACCTAGTCTGATGAATTATCTCCTAGCGTCAAAATCTTAGTCTGATGAATCTTTCTCCTAAGATATCAAAATCTCAGTCTGATGAATCTTTCTCCTGAGATCACATAAATTTAGACCTAGTCTGATGAATTATCTCCTAGCGTCAAAATCTTAGTCTGATGAATCTTTCTCCTAAGATATCAAAATCTCAGTCTGATGAATCTTTCTCCTGAGATCACATAAATTTAGACCTAGTCTGATGAATTATCTCCTAGCGTCAAAATCTTAGTCTGATGAATCTTTCTCCTAAGATATCAAAATCTCAGTCTGATGAATCTTTCTCCTGAGATCACATAAATTTAGACCTAGTCTGATGAATTATCTCCTAGCGTCAAAATCTTAGTCTGATGAATCTTTCTCCTAAGATATCAAAATCTCAGTCTGATGAATCTTTCTCCTGAGATCACATAAATTTAGACCTAGTCTGATGAATTATCTCCTAGCGTCAAAATCTTAGTCAGATGAATTTCTCTCCTAAGATGGTAATCATTCAGTCTTTAAATTTCCAAATTTCGAAGTCGGGAGCCCGCCCGTATAACGGAGGAATACATTTCAGTCTTTACATTTCAGTCTTTTACATTTTAAGTCTTGAAGTTAGGAGCCCTCCCGAAGAGCGGAGGGTTGCCACAAAAATCCCCAGCATAAATCTTAATTCAGAAATCAAAAGGAAGGCAGTGATGGTCAGTTCAAGCTTCAAAGAAAATAATGCGAAGCTCATAAGAAGGAAATAAACAGTCCAAGTTTGGCAATCAAGAGAGGCTGACGAGTGAAGTCAGAAATGAAGAAACATCAGAGGAAGAAAGTCAACAAGAAAGCAAGGCGGCAAGAGCAAGCCTGAAGATCTAGATAAGATTTTGTAATTCATAGACTAGTTGAGTCTAGCTTCTTATTTTCTGTTTAGCACGGTGTAATAAGGAGATCGGCAAGCAGTAGCCACAACAGCAATAGCGGTAGCAGCAAAAGTACAGTTCCACGGTAGTCCCAGCTACCAAAACTTCCCAAACTACATTGACCTGATTCCCTTTTATCTAAGGATATGTAGGAGACCTTTTGAAGCAAAGGTTCGGTCAAATCTTTTCAAAAAAAAAATGCTTCACACGGAGTACTCAAACGGGCAAAGATCGCTCGCTTACTTTATCTTTGCACGAAAACTCTTTGTGTTTTCGAACAAAGAGGGGCAGCTGTAAGCACGTGATTTTTGCTCTTTATGAGAATTACTCCCAAAAATTCAAAATAAAATAGTTTTCTTTTGTGTGCAATTTTTTTGAATTTCGTGCTATTTTTCTCTTATTTGTTCGCATTTGTCCGTGCATGTTTATATGTTAAATTAATGAAAATACAAAAATATGTCACATTTTGCATTTAGGATTTAATTTACAATTAAAAGTAATTAAGTTTATTTTACAAAAATGAAAAATCACAAAAATATATATTTTTGCATTTTTAGCATTTTATGTCCAAATCGTGTGATTTTATTTTAATTGATGTTTAATTTTATGTGATAATTATTATTAGGAGTTGATTAGTATTTTAAGTTAATTTTGGTTTTATTAATTTAATTTAGGATTTTAATTGACAAATAAACGAAAAGAGAACAAAAAATAGAAGGAAATTCGGATTGGACCATCTTTCAAATTAAACGAACTAGGCCCAAGTCTCTCAGAAACCCAACCCAAAACCCACCGGGTCGACCCGACCCGCCCCAGCACATAACAAAACCCCCCTCTTCATTTTTCATTTCATTTTTTTCATTCCCCAAACCCTAAGTCTCCAACCCTAAAGACCCTCTTCTCCCAAACACCCTAAGCCGCCAGCCCTCACGACCAAACAACACCAGTCTGCCCTTCCCCGTCAAAACTCGCCGAAAAACGAACACTAGCGTCGCTGGGTACAAACCATCCAGCCGCCCGTCATCTTCCACGACCATCATCGTCCCCACGACCACCCTCGTCTCCAGCCTCACATCCAAATGACTTCCACGCCAGTCATCTTCGCCAGTCCGCCGCCCATGAACGACCAGCCATTTCTGCCAGCCACGTCCAAACGACCACCTCCATTCCTGTCGGCGAACCACCAGCAAACATCTCCATTCGAACACCCTTTTAAGCAGTGGTTGCTGCTTCTTCCTCACCTGAAGCCAGCCCCGCTACCAAACGACCACCCCAGCATTTCCAGCCCTGAACCAGCGTCGTCGACCAAACGCCAAACGACCACCAGCCTGCTTCATCAACCTTCACGAAATAACCATTTCCAGCTATGAACCAGCTCCAAAACAACTAGTTGTTCGTCGTCAACCACCCAACGTCGTCAGTCCTTGTTATTTGTTTTGTTCGTCATCATCGTCTTCAGTTGTTCGCTGCTCATCATTTGTTTAAGATGATCGCTGGCTGGACAGATTTGGTTTACGTCGAAGTTGAAGTCTTCATCCGAATATTCTGGCTCGATGTGTTGATTTTGTTTAAAGTCGCAACAATATGCAATTGTAATTGTTGCTTCATTTTGGTTTAATCGGAAAGTTTCTTCAGGTCTGTCCTTCATCTTTTTCGTTTTGTTAGTATGATTATGTTTTAATAGTTGTGTAAAATATTTAGAGTTAATAGCTTGTGTTTCATCTTTGTGTTCATGATTCTACCATGCTTTAGCTTCATTTTTGAATGTCTCTTATTAAGTCACTGAATCCTTTATCTTGGTTTGGTTTTAATTTGGAGTTCAATTGATGATTGATTTTTAGTGATTTGAATCTACTTATTATTCTGTTAAGTTTGTCTTTAATTTGTATCTAACCATGTTGTTGTCATAATGTTGTTGATTGGAAATTAGTTTCATGTGTTTAATTTGTTAATTGTTGAATTTGATTAGGAATTTGGTTATAGCTGTAGTGATTTGGTATTTTTAGGAACCAGTTTTGGTCAGTTAATAATTTTGTTACAGATTGCAAGGGATGGGGGTAGAATAGTAATTTCAGTAATTTCAGGGGCAATACGGGAATTGAAAACTTGAAGAATTATTTATGTTGAGTGTTCTGTCCACTAAGCAATAATAGTATTAAAATAAGGCATTGTTTAATATAGTGGGGAACAAGACATAATGGTGTTAAAATATGTTACCCATGCTTTGAATTAATTAATAGAGTGGGACAAATGGTAGTGGGGGATAAACGATTAAAAATGGCACAAAACACTTAGTAATGGGCTGGTAAGAGAATATTATGGGCAAGAATATTTTTCTAATAGTGTGAGTGCTCTTAAGAGCTGGCAGGGCCTGTTTTGGGCTATAAATGCTGGAAGTTTGGACAGAATAAGGGTCTTCTGTTTGGTCTAAAATCAGTGCTAATAAAGAGAGGCGGACTTGGACAGATTAAGGGGTCTTCTTTTTTTTGAGTCCGAAAAGGATGGCTTTTGGGAAATCATCTTTGAGAGGTCATATTTGAGAATAGCATAAGTCTTTGATAAAGAAACAATCAGTCTTGTGAGTTCTTCCTTAATCACTCTAAGAAAGAACTTCTTTTGAAAGCTTAAGAATCAGTCTGTTTGGTTGTATTGCTGTGTTGGAATTGGGTACCAGTCTTGTTTGGTTTGAAAAATTTCTGGAATTACTGGGTTGTGTCTTGTTGCTGTTGGTATCAGCTGCTACACTACTGCTGTTATTGTTGTTGTGTTACTACTGCTGACTACTCCTTCTCCTTCTATTTTTCATTATCCAGGTACACACTCTGAAATCATGTATTGATGCAAACCTGAAGTTGGAGATGAAATGAAATGCTGTCAAGTTTCCTTTTGAATTCTCTCGCATCTTTAACTGGATATTGAGTAGAATTTTTACTTGCAACTGACTGATAAGTGTATAAATTGGACTGTTGAATCTATCTCTACAAACATGTGAATATCCATCGTAATAAATCTTAGTTGATGATTACTAGTTATGAAATATAGTGTAGTTAATGCGTTTCCAGCTAGTCGTAAAATAGTTTCAAATAGTTTACAGGTTCAAATAGTTCAAATGGAAATCAGCATGTTGGTTTAATATGACTAGTTCTGAAATTGCGAGGCCACTTGAGTAAATAACGTAATTTTAAATAGCAATTTGAATAATGTTAGTAACTAATGTTAGTGACGAACGTTAGCATGATGTCAGTTTGTAAGCGTTGATGTATATTTCAACAAGTAAATGGCTTTTGTATTACACGTAGTTAATTCCATTAGTCTCAATCATCTAAAAATATTAGTTTAAATTAATTAGAGAATGGTTAGTTTGTTTTAATATTTTTGTCAATCTCGTATGCATATTATAATTTCAGCTTTAGTAGTTCGCTTATAGAATAGGGCATGAAACAATTTTTCCATTTTTAGGAGTTCGAGTGCAATTTTCCGTTAGCATCTATTGTAATCTAATAACTAATAAGAGGCCCGAACTTATAAACATGTAATTAATTAGGACCTTTTCTTTATTACTAGAGACGAACAAAAATAGAAAAATGTAGTCACTTTAGGATCGTCCTTTTAAAATAAATGAGACGAGCCTCGCCAAATAAAACGCAAATTGCGGGGCCCTCATGAATGTATATATTAAAATGCTTAGATTTCGGGACAGGTTGTTTAGCGAATTTTACGGCCTTCCTTAAAAAATAATGTGTTAGTCTCTTTAGGCGCGTGTTTAATAATTTTACCTTCCTAAGTTCGGGTGTGCATTTCATGCGACCCAAATCCAAATCCCAAAACGTTGAATAAAATGTGTCCAGGATCTGGGTGCATTTCATGTGACGTGATCCAAAAACATATTTTAAACGACGTTCAATTCCTTGAAAATAATTAAAAGCGGTTAAAGGTTAAAATTTGCACATAAGTTAAAACATGTTATAAATCAGATAAATAAGCCAAATATGACAGTTGAGCGACCGTGCTAGAAC
>MU672688.1:0-11752 GCA_026770625.1 Nicotiana glauca | reverse complement strand
GCTCCCGGACATGATACCGAGAAGTGTTGGAAGTTGAAACGTGCAGTGCAAGATCTTATTGACACCAACAAGATCGAGGTTCAGACACCAGAGGCGCCCAACATCAATCAAAACCCATTGCCAGCATACCACGAAACCCACATGATCGAGATTGTGCACGAAGGAGGGGAGCTAAAAAAATCCTCACAGATGGTGATGATGATCCGTGCTAGTCCAAAAGAAAAGTCGACCGGTGGGGAAGCGGAGGTAAAGTTGGAGAAGGTGGATGTCAAGCCAATGGTGGTAATGGGGAAGAGTTCGCTTGTAGTTCCAAAGAATCCATAACCGGTCAAAGTAACGGTGCAAGGGGTACCAAGCAAGACGGCATGCACAGGGCCAGTTGTTATCAGACCAGTAACGCAGAGGCCGATAATCAGCGAGAAAGCCATGCCATGGAGCTACAATAAAGCGATGGTAATGTACAAAGGGAAGGAGGTTGTGGAAGAAATATGTGAAACCCAGGGGTTAACTCGTTCGGGGAGGTATTTTGTTCCCGTCGAGTTAAGAAGGTCCAACCTAGCGGTGATAAAGAAACCCGTGATGGAGGAAGAGGCGGAGGAGTTTTTGAAGAAAATGAAGGCCCAAGACTACTCCATTGTAGAGCAGTTAAGAAAGACTCCGTCACAGATTTCGTTGCTATCCTTGTTGATCCATTCCAGCGACCATTGTCAGGCACTGATGAAAATCCTGAACGAGGCTTATGTTTCGGATAAAATCTCTGTAAATCACTTGGAAAGGATAGTGCACAAAATATTCGAGGTAAACCGGGTGACGTTTTCTGATAATGAATTGCCGGCAGAGGGTACAGAACACAACAAAGCCCTATACTTGACCGTGAAATGTGAAGACTCGGTTGTCACCCGAGTATTGATTGATAATGGGTCGAGTGCCAACATATGTACTTTGACTACTCTGAACAAACTGAAGGTCGATCATGACCGAATTCACAGGAACAACATCTGCGTTCAAGGTTTTGATGGGGGTGGTACTGACATGGTGGGTGATATCATACTGGAATTGACCATTGGTCTAGTGGAATTCACCATGGAATTCCAAGTGGTAGACGTGGCAGTATCATACAATCTTCTATTGGGGCGACCCTGTATTTATGCCGCCAAAGCAGCGCCTTCCACATTGCACCAGATGGTAAAATTTGAGTGGGACAGGCAAGAGATAGTGGTGCACGGGGATGATGGTACGAGCACTGTGGGTGATGCCATTGTACCATTCATAGAGACCGATGACGATAAAGGTCCCTGGGTTTACCAGATTTTTGATGCAGTCTCAGTTGACAAAATTTCTGAAGGCGAGAACCTTCCACTATCCAGAATCATAGCGGCCACCTTCATGATAGCCTCGGAGATGTTAAACAGCGGGTTTGTACCAGGAAAAGGCTTGGGGGTTGATCTGTAGGGTACTGTCTAGCCATTTTCTTTGCCCAAGAATTTGGATACTTTTGGGCTTGGATTCAAGCCTACAGCAGCAGATGTAAGACGGGCTCGAAAGTCGAAGAAGAGAGGTTGGGTTCTTCCCAAGCCGGTGCCGCGTCTCTCCAGATCCTTTGTCAGAGCAGGTAGCAGAAGGTCATCGGTCCCGAAGGTTCTCGGACCACTGATTGGGTCAGATGGGGATTTGAATCGGAGTTTTGAAAGGATGTTCACCGACGTCAACATGATAGAAGCCGGAGAAGGTTCCAGTAGGGCAGATATACAGTTTGTGGGGCCTAGGGCCAATATCAACAATTGGACAACTACTCCTCTTCCTACCCGGAGGGAGTCTTGGTAGTAGGCTTTGATTTTTCTTTCTTGTTTTCGGGATTATTCCAGGGTGTAATCCAATTTTTGTTTTATTTTGAATTCGGCAAAAGTGTGAAACTCTGTTATCCCGCATTTTTATAAAGTGAAAGTTTCCTCTCCTTATTTTGTTTTCTTCTTTTCTCTTTCTGAACAGTTCTCTTTATACTGGTTCTAACGACATGGCATGTACAACGGATCTTTAACCTAGTCTAAAATATCAATCTGATTCCGAATTAATTGTACAAGAGGTCGATTATGATGAGGAATCGGAATACGATGAGGATGAAGCCTTTGAATAGATAAACAGAGAATTAAGCCAGTTCGAAGAGAAACCCAAGCCCAATTTGAATGACACTGAAGCTGTCAATTTGAGGGATGCAGACAATGTGAGGGAAACCAAAATCAGCATCCACATTGAGCCGAACATCAGGGAGGAACTAATCAAAGCACTCATTGAATTCAAAGATGTTTTTGTATGGTCGAATGATGACATGCCGGGCTTAAGCACCGATTTAGTGGTTCACAAATTGCCCACTGACCCGACATGCCCTCCCGTCAAGCAGAAATTGAGGAAATTTAAGACAAACATGAGTGTGAAGATTAAAGAAGAAGTAACCAAGCAGCTGCAGGCAAAGGCTATTCGGGTCACTCGATATCCTGATTGGTTGGCTAATGTGGTGCCAGTGCCGAAGAAAGATGGGAAGATTAGGGTATGTGTTGATTATCGCAATCTGAACAGGGCGAGCCCAAAGGATAACTTTCCATTACCCAACATTCATATTTTGATCGATAATTGTGCCGGACACGAGATCGGGTCATTTGTGGATTGCTATGATGGGTATCATCAGATCCTGATGGATGAAGAAGATGCGGAAAAGACGGTTTTCATTACGCTGTGGGGGACTTATTGCTACCGGGTAATGCCTTTTGGTTTGAAGAATGCTGGGGCAACGTACATGAGAGCAATGACTACTGTGTTTCATGACATGATACACAAAGAGATTGAGGTATACGTAGATGATGTGATCATAAAATCCAAGTGCCAGGAAGACCACGTGGCATACCTAAGGAAGTTCTTCCAAAGACTTCGAAGGTACGATATTAAGCTCAACCCGGCCAAATGTGCATTTGGTGTTCCGTCTAGAAAACTGTTGGGATTCATCTTCAGTCGGCGAGGCATTGAGTTGGATCCGTCAAATATCAAATCCATCCAAGAACTGCCACCGCCGAAGAATAAAACAGAAGTAATGAGTCTGTTGGGAAGATTGAATTATATCAGCAGGTTCATCGCTCAACTCACAGCAACTTGTGAGCCCATATTTCGGCTGCTGAAGAAAGATGCTGCGGTAGAATGGACGACAGAATGTCAGGAAGCATTTGACCAAATCAAAGGGTATCTATCAAATCCACCCGTATTGGTTCCACCCGAGCCGGGAAGACCGTTGATTCTCTATCCAACGGTCCTGGAAAATTCGTTTGGTTGCGTACTGGGGCAACATGACATTACAGAGAGGAAGGAGCAAGCCATATATTATCTCAGCAAGATGTTTATAGTATATGAGGTTAAGTACACTCAACTTGAGAAGACATGTTGCGCCCTAACTTGGGTGGCACAAAAGTTGAAACATTATCTGTCATCATATACTACTTATCTCATTTCACGCTTGGATCCACTGAAGTATATTTTCCAGAAGCCTATGCCCACAGGGAGGTTAGCAAAATGGCAGATATTACTCACATAATTTGACATCGTCTATGTGACGAGGACGGCCATGAAAGCCCAAGCATTGGCCGATCACTTGGCTGAGAATCCTGTTGATGAAGAATACGAACCATTGAGGACGTTTTTTCTTGATGAAGAGGTGATGCATATAGATGAGTTGGAATTGACCGAGGAACCAGGGTGGAAGCTTTTCTTTGATTGAGCTGCAAATGCAAAAGGAGTTGGAATAGGAGCAGTACTTATTTCTGAAACAGGATATCATTATCCTGTTACGGCTCAGCTGCGTTTCTATTGTACCAACAATATGGCTGAGTATGAGGCATGCATTTTGGGCATCCGATTAGCCGCAGATATGGATGTCTAGGACGTCTTGGTCTTGGGAGACTCGGACCTCTTGGTGCATCAGATTCAAGGTGAATGGGAAACACAGGATTTGAAGCTTATACCATATTGACAATATTTGCACGATCTGAGCAAACGATTTCGATCAGTGGATTTCAGGCACATCCCAAGAATTCACAATGAGGTTGTCGATGCTTTGGCCACTTTAGCATCGATGTTGCACCATCCGGACAAGATTCATGTTGACCCATTGCATATTCAGGTTCGTGATCAGCATGCTTATTGCAACATGATAGAGGAAGAAATGGATGGCGAGCCATGGTTTTATGATGTCAAAGAATACCTCAGGATGGGGGTATACCTAGAGCAGGCCACTGGAGATCAAAAGAGAGCCATTTGGCGATTGGCAAATGGATTTTTCCTCAGTGGAGGAGTGCTGTACAAAAGAACCCCAGATTTGGGTTCGCTGAGATGTATAGATACTTGTCAAGCCGCGACAGTGATGATAGAGGTACATGCCGGAGTTTGTAGGCCACATATGAGCGGATATGTATTGGCAAAGAAGATTCTTCGAGCAGGGTATTATTGGCTCACTATGGAGCGTGACTGTATAAGTTTTGTGCGGAAATTCTATCAGTGTCAGATACACGGAGATTTGATTCATTCTCCGCCAATAGAATTGCATACAATGTCAGCGCCATGGCCATTTATTGCATGGGGCATGGATGTCATTGAACCAATTGAGCCGGCAACTTCCAACGGTCATAGGTTTATTCTGGTAACCATCGATTATTTCACTAAGTGGGTTGAGGCTAAGACTTTCAAGTCGGTAACCAAGAAGGCAGTGGTGGATTTTGTTCATTTCCATATCATCTGTAGATTTGGGATCCCAAAGGTGATCATCACGGACAATTGTGCTAATCTTAACAGTAGTTTGATGAAAGAAGTCTGTCAACAGTTCAAGATTACATACCGTAATTCCACCCCATATCGGGCCAAGGCGAATGGAGCGGTTGAGGCAGCCAACAAGAACATAAAGAAGATATTGAGGAGGATGGTAGAATGATCCAGGTAATGGCATGAAAAGCTACCATTTGCATTGTTGGGTTATCGCACTACTGTTCGTACTTTAATAGGTGCAACTCCTTATTCGTTGGTATACGGAACTGAAGCAGTGATACCAGCAGAGGTTGAAATTTTGTCCCTTCGGATAGTCGCTGAGGCCGGGATTGATGATGATGAATGGGTCAAAGCCCGATTGGAGCAGTTGAGCTTAATTGATGAAAAGAGATTGGCAACAATATGTCATGGCCAATTGTATCAAAAGAGAATGGAAAGAGCATACAACAAGAAGGTGCGTCCCAGGAAATTTGAAGTGAGACAGCAGGTGCTGAAACGAATTCTGCCACATCAGACCGAAGCAAGGGGCAAGTTCGCCCCAAATTGGCAAGGACCATTCATTGTGACCAGAGTGTTATCCAATGGCGCCTTGTGTCTGACAGATGTCGAGGGAAGATGTATCGACATGGCTATCAATTCTGATGCAGTCAAGAGATATTATGTATGATTTCATTGATTGTAATTGATTGTTGTTTGTTTGTACTTGGCATTTATCGGAGAATGAAATGACGGAGGCAATTTTTTCTTCTATCCAAACACTTTAACCTTCGCTTCCCCTTTGAGCCTTATTTATTCTTTCATACCCCTCTCTTGGAATCACTAACAAAAATGAAAAAAAAAGAGAATAAAAGAAAGAAAGAAAAAGAAAAAAATAATAATAATAACAAAAACAAAAAGGAAAGTCACAAGAAATACAAAGGAATCAGTGAACTACGTTCGACCTGATTCCTCAAAGAGGATACGTAGGCGCTTCACGGCTCGGTCAAAGTGTAATAAAAATCAAAAAATCCCCCAAGCAAGAAAACTGGGGCATAAGTTTTTAAAAATTTTGGAAAAAGTTTGATTCCAAGAGTTGTAATGTTTTACCCATCGAAGTCATTTCGAATATTTTTGATATACTTTTCTTTTTATCCCCGCACAAAAAAACCATGTTGATGTCCAAAAAGACCTCCGATCGGTATCCGAGAGGGGCCAAGTCAGGCAAGTGAAAGCCGAGAATAACACACTGATACACGACTGAATGAGGATCATGAGCTGAAGGAATTGATAGCCAAAAGAATCCCCAGCGGAGAGAATCTTATCGGTGAAAACCTTCACAGGCACCATAGGGCGACGAAAGCTGAGAGAAACAAATGAGAGAGTCTTATGGTGAAAACCTTCACGGGCACCATAAGGCGACGGGATTCGAGAGAAATGAGAGAGTCTTATTAGTGAAAACCCCTCGAAGGGCACTATGAGGCGACAAGATAAGATTGGCGGAAAGGATCCGCATTTGGCAAAGAATGGGGTGCCTACTCATCCCCAGCAAAATGAATCCATCAGAAAGATTGATTGATAAATAGACTGGGTTGGTTAGATCCGAAATACACGACGTGATCGTTGGGACCGGTTATACCATTCAGATAAGTTCTTTCTCTTTTGTTCAGAAAGATTTTTACTTTTTCTATCTTTTGAAGTCATCACTTTCTTTGTTTAAAGACTTTTTCTCCAGCAGTTTGTTTTTTAGAAAGATTTTTCAGAGCTTACTACCAATTTCCAAAATGGTGCAAAGCAAATGGCGAGCAGGACAGACCAAAGATAAGGGAAAATATAGAGAAAAATAGAAAAACTACAGTTCAGAAATTTATGGATAAGGATCGTCGGGAAGAAGGGGCATCCCCGGCAGACTATCGACCAAGTTCTAAGAAGGTCGGACAACACAGGACGAGGAAAGGAGAAAGGGAAAAACCATCCCCAGCAGAAATATCATCCCCAGCAAATAACATCATTCCACAACAAGTTTTGGAAATGTAGAGCGGGGAAAAGGAAAGGGAAAAACCATCCCCAGCAGGAGTGGCAAAACCACTTACCATGGTTTAAACTAACAAATTTCCTTTGATTTGAAGCAGGAAAAGGAAATGTTATTGACGGCGGAAAAGAATGCCACAAAGAAGATCACGAAAACTGGGGGAGAAAATTTTCTGCCATTGTTGAAAATTTTCTCGAAGGAACGAGGAAATCAATTCAAGTTATTTTCAGTTGTTGCATTTGGGAGCCCGCCCGTAGAATGGAGGTGTTACTTTTAAAGCTGTTGCATTCGGGAGCCCGCCCGTAGAACGGAGGTGTTACATTTAAGATTGTCGAATTCGGGAGCCCGCCCGTAGAACGGAGGTGTTATTTTTCAGTTGTTGTAGTCGGGAGCCCGCCCATAGAACGGAGGTGTTATTTTTCAGTTGTTGTAGTCGGGAGCCCGCCCATAGAACGGAGGTGTTATTTTTCAGTTGTTGTAGTCGGGAGCCCGCCCATAGAACGGAGGTGTTATTTTTCAGTTGTTGTAGTCGGGAGCCCGCCCATAGAACGGAGGTGTTATTTTTCAGTTGTTGTAGTCGGGAGCCCGCCCATAGAACGGAGGTGTTATTTTTCAGTTGTTGTAGTCGGGAGCCCGCCCATAGAACGGAGGTGTTATTTTTCAGTTGTTGTAGTCGGGAGCCCGCCCATAGAACGGAGGTGTTATTTTTCAGTTGTTGTAGTCGGGAGCCCGCCCATAGAACGGAGGTGTTATTTTTCAGTTGTTGTAGTCGGGAGCCCGCCCATAGAACGGAGGTGTTATTTTTCAGTTGTTGTAGTCGGGAGCCCGCCCATAGAACGGAGGTGTTATTTTTCAGTTGTTGTAGTCGGGAGCCCGCCCATAGAACGGAGGTGTTATTTTTCAGTTGTTGTAGTCGGGAGCCCGCCCATAGAACGGAGGTGTTATTTTTCAGTTGTTGTAGTCGGGAGCCCGCCCATAGAACGGAGGTGTTATTTTTCAGTTGTTGTAGTCGGGAGCCCGCCCATAGAACGGAGGTGTTATTTTTCAGTTGTTGTAGTCGGGAGCCCGCCCATAGAACGGAGGTGTTATTTTTCAGTTGTTGTAGTCGGGAGCCCGCCCATAGAACGGAGGTGTTATTTTTCAGTTGTTGTAGTCGGGAGCCCGCCCATAGAACGGAGGTGTTATTTTTCAGTTGTTGTAGTCGGGAGCCCGCCCATAGAACGGAGGTGTTATTTTTCAGTTGTTGTAGTCGGGAGCCCGCCCATAGAACGGAGGTGTTATTTTTCAGTTGTTGTAGTCGGGAGCCCGCCCATAGAACGGAGGTGTTATTTTTCAGTTGTTGTAGTCGGGAGCCCGCCCATAGAACGGAGGTGTTATTTTTCAGTTGTTGTAGTCGGGAGCCCGCCCATAGAACGGAGGTGTTATTTTTCAGTTGTTGTAGTCGGGAGCCCGCCCATAGAACGGAGGTGTTATTTTTCAGTTGTTGTAGTCGGGAGCCCGCCCATAGAACGGAGGTGTTATTTTTCAGTTGTTGTAGTCGGGAGCCCGCCCATAGAACGGAGGTGTTATTTTTCAGTTGTTGTAGTCGGGAGCCCGCCCATAGAACGGAGGTGTTATTTTTCAGTTGTTGTAGTCGGGAGCCCGCCCATAGAACGGAGGTGTTATTTTTCAGTTGTTGTAGTCGGGAGCCCGCCCATAGAACGGAGGTGTTATTTTTCAGTTGTTGTAGTCGGGAGCCCGCCCATAGAACGGAGGTGTTATTTTTCAGTTGTTGTAGTCGGGAGCCCGCCCATAGAACGGAGGTGTTATTTTTCAGTTGTTGTAGTCGGGAGCCCGCCCATAGAACGGAGGTGTTATTTTTCAGTTGTTGTAGTCGGGAGCCCGCCCATAGAACGGAGGTGTTATTTTTCAGTTGTTGTAGTCGGGAGCCCGCCCATAGAACGGAGGTGTTATTTTTCAGTTGTTGTAGTCGGGAGCCCGCCCATAGAACGGAGGTGTTATTTTTCAGTTGTTGTAGTCGGGAGCCCGCCCATAGAACGGAGGTGTTATTTTTCAGTTGTTGTAGTCGGGAGCCCGCCCATAGAACGGAGGTGTTATTTTTCAGTTGTTGTAGTCGGGAGCCCGCCCATAGAACGGAGGTGTTATTTTTCAGTTGTTGTAGTCGGGAGCCCGCCCATAGAACGGAGGTGTTATTTTTCAGTTGTTGTAGTCGGGAGCCCGCCCATAGAACGGAGGTGTTATTTTTCAGTTGTTGTAGTCGGGAGCCCGCCCATAGAACGGAGGTGTTATTTTTCAGTTGTTGTAGTCGGGAGCCCGCCCATAGAACGGAGGTGTTATTTTTCAGTTGTTGTAGTCGGGAGCCCGCCCATAGAACGGAGGTGTTATTTTTCAGTTGTTGTAGTCGGGAGCCCGCCCATAGAACGGAGGTGTTATTTTTCAGTTGTTGTAGTCGGGAGCCCGCCCATAGAACGGAGGTGTTATTTTTCAGTTGTTGTAGTCGGGAGCCCGCCCATAGAACGGAGGTGTTATTTTTCAGTTGTTGTAGTCGGGAGCCCGCCCATAGAACGGAGGTGTTATTTTTCAGTTGTTGTAGTCGGGAGCCCGCCCATAGAACGGAGGTGTTATTTTTCAGTTGTTGTAGTCGGGAGCCCGCCCATAGAACGGAGGTGTTATTTTTCAGTTGTTGTAGTCGGGAGCCCGCCCATAGAACGGAGGTGTTATTTTTCAGTTGTTGTAGTCGGGAGCCCGCCCATAGAACGGAGGTGTTATTTTTCAGTTGTTGTAGTCGGGAGCCCGCCCATAGAACGGAGGTGTTATTTTTCAGTTGTTGTAGTCGGGAGCCCGCCCATAGAACGGAGGTGTTATTTTTCAGTTGTTGTAGTCGGGAGCCCGCCCATAGAACGGAGGTGTTATTTTTCAGTTGTTGTAGTCGGGAGCCCGCCCATAGAACGGAGGTGTTATTTTTCAGTTGTTGTAGTCGGGAGCCCGCCCATAGAACGGAGGTGTTATTTTTCAGTTGTTGTAGTCGGGAGCCCGCCCATAGAACGGAGGTGTTATTTTTCAGTTGTTGTAGTCGGGAGCCCGCCCATAGAACGGAGGTGTTATTTTTCAGTTGTTGTAGTCGGGAGCCCGCCCATAGAACGGAGGTGTTATTTTTCAGTTGTTGTAGTCGGGAGCCCGCCCATAGAACGGAGGTGTTATTTTTCAGTTGTTGTAGTCGGGAGCCCGCCCATAGAACGGAGGTGTTATTTTTCAGTTGTTGTAGTCGGGAGCCCGCCCATAGAACGGAGGTGTTATTTTTCAGTTGTTGTAGTCGGGAGCCCGCCCATAGAACGGAGGTGTTATTTTTCAGTTGTTGTAGTCGGGAGCCCGCCCATAGAACGGAGGTGTTATTTTTCAGTTGTTGTAGTCGGGAGCCCGCCCATAGAACGGAGGTGTTATTTTTCAGTTGTTGTAGTCGGGAGCCCGCCCATAGAACGGAGGTGTTATTTTTCAGTTGTTGTAGTCGGGAGCCCGCCCATAGAACGGAGGTGTTATTTTTCAGTTGTTGTAGTCGGGAGCCCGCCCATAGAACGGAGGTGTTATTTTTCAGTTGTTGTAGTCGGGAGCCCGCCCATAGAACGGAGGTGTTATTTTTCAGTTGTTGTAGTCGGGAGCCCGCCCATAGAACGGAGGTGTTATTTTTCAGTTGTTGTAGTCGGGAGCCCGCCCATAGAACGGAGGTGTTATTTTTCAGTTGTTGTAGTCGGGAGCCCGCCCATAGAACGGAGGTGTTATTTTTCAGTTGTTGTAGTCGGGAGCCCGCCCATAGAACGGAGGTGTTATTTTTCAGTTGTTGTAGTCGGGAGCCCGCCCATAGAACGGAGGTGTTATTTTTCAGTTGTTGTAGTCGGGAGCCCGCCCATAGAACGGAGGTGTTATTTTTCAGTTGTTGTAGTCGGGAGCCCGCCCATAGAACGGAGGTGTTATTTTTCAGTTGTTGTAGTCGGGAGCCCGCCCATAGAACGGAGGTGTTATTTTTCAGTTGTTGTAGTCGGGAGCCCGCCCATAGAACGGAGGTGTTATTTTTCAGTTGTTGTAGTCGGGAGCCCGCCCATAGAACGGAGGTGTTATTTTTCAGTTGTTGTAGTCGGGAGCCCGCCCATAGAACGGAGGTGTTATTTTTCAGTTGTTGTAGTCGGGAGCCCGCCCATAGAACGGAGGTGTTATTTTTCAGTTGTTGTAGTCGGGAGCCCGCCCATAGAACGGAGGTGTTATTTTTCAGTTGTTGTAGTCGGGAGCCGGCCCGTAGAACGGCGGTGTTACTTTTTAGTTGTTGCATTCGGGAGCCCGCCCGTAGAACGAAGGTGTTACTTTTAGTTGTTGCATTCGGGAGCCCGCCCGTAGAACAGAGGTGTTACTTTTAAAGTTGTTGTATTCGGGAGCCCGCCCGTAGAACGGAGGTGTTATTTTTCAGTTGTTGCAGTCAGGAGCCCGCCCGTAGAACGGAGGTGTTATTTTAAAGTTATTGCATTCGGGATCCCGCCCGTAGAACGGAGGTGTTATTTTAAAGTTGTTGTATTCGGGAGCCCGCCTGTAAAACGGAGGTGTCACTTTTAAGTTGTTGCATTCGGGAGCCCGTGCGTAGAACGGAGGTGTTACTTTTCAGTTATTGCAGTCGGGAGCCCGCTCGTAGAACGGAGGTGTTACTTTTTAGTTGTTGCATTCGGGAGCCCGCCCGTAGGACGGAGGTGTTACGTTTTAGTTCTTGCATTCGGGAGCCCGCCCGTAGAACAGAGGTGTTACTTTTCAGTTGTTGCAGTCGGGAGCCCGCCCATAAAACGGAGGTGTTACTTATAGCTCGTGCAGTCGGGAGCCCGCCCGTAGAATGGAGGTGTTACTTTTTAGTTGGTGCAGTCGGGAGCCCGCCCGTAGAACGGAGGTGTTACTATTTTGTTGTTGTAG
>MDKF010417601.1:0-34327 GCA_026770625.1 Nicotiana glauca | reverse complement strand
GAAGAGAGAATAAACGTATGGTTATTAGTAAGTGTTGAATGAATTTTTAGAAAATTGAAGCGCATATAAATAAGGAAATTCCGACTTTGGGTGTACAATTTTCCAATGCAATTCGCAGTGTTATACTGCATTTATAAAAATTATTGCGAAAAAATAACCTTTTTCGTAGTTATATACTGCGATTTACCAAATTCGCAGTATACAACTGCGAAATAGGTATTAAAATTTTTTTTTAATATTTTTCCTGACATTTCGTATGAAACTACTGCGAAATATACCTGGGCCTATTTTCGCAGTATACAACTGCGAAATAGGTATTAAAATTTTTTTTTAATATTTTTCCTGACATTTCGTATGAAACTACTGCGAAATATACCTGGGCCTATTTTCGCAGTATACAACTGCGAAATAGGTATTAAAATTTTTTTTTAATATTTTTCCTGACATTTCGTATGAAACTACTGCGAAATATACCTGGGCCTATTTTCGCAGTATACAACTGCGAAATAGGTATTAAAATTTTTTTTTAATATTTTTCCTGACATTTCGTATGAAACTACTGCGAAATATACCTGGGCCTATTTTCGCAGTATACAACTGCGAATTGTCCTATTTCGCAGTATAATACTGCGAAATAGGTAGAAAAGTTATTTTTTTAACATTAAATATGTATTTTATGTTTAAAAATTAATTAATTAGGTTCCGGGCTCTTCAATAATGTCTTGTGCACTAATGACAAAATAGGACAACCAATTAACTTAGGTGAAGTATAAAATTTCAAGCAATGTGTTGATTCCCTGCAGTTAACATCGGTTAGAGCAAATGGCTACTTCTTTACCTAGTGCAATAAACAACAAGCAAGCAATAGAGTTAACAGTAAAATAGATTCGGCTTTTGGGAATTTCAACTAGACTCAGTTATATGAGCATGTGGAAGTTGATTACCTCACCCCTAGGGTATTTGATCACTAATCAATCCTGATCCAGTTCTGGAAAAGGATAAATATTCATCCCAGGTCTTTCAAGCTCTACATGTCTATAATGGAACATCAAGATTTCTCCCAACTTGTGAATAGAGTACAACCAATATAGGTGAGAGGGGATCTAATGACAAGTATTTGGCAGAAAATTAAAATAATAAAAGATGAAGTAAAGGGACTAAACAATTCCATGGCCTCCTATGCACATAAGTTAAATCAAGCCAAACAAAGTCTAGAATGTATTCAAGCAGCACTAGCCACTACTCCCTTTGATCAACTGTTGATTGAACGGGAGAAATAATGTATTATTGAATTGAAAATTTGGAGCACAATAGAGGAGAAGATACTGAGGCAAAATTTAGAGCATGCTGGATTACACATGGGAATTCTAACTCAACCTACCTTTATGCACAAATGAAGATTAGAGCCTGCAAAAATGCCATCACATCTATATATAATGATGTAGGAATAAAGATAAATGATCCAAAGGCAGTGGAGAAAGAATTCCTAACATTCTTTACAAAGCTCATGGGTGAAGAAAATCGACTGATGCCTTCTCTAGACTCAAGCATCATCAAAAGTGGGGAATGCCTCACCACAATTCACCGCCAGGAACTAATACAAGACCTTGATGAGGTTGATGCAACCATTAAGGACATGCCAAATGATAAAGTTTCTGGAGTGGATGGGTTCCCTATAGAATTCTTCACTAAGCACTGAAAGCTGTGAAACATGATGTCTATGTAGCGGTGAAGCACTTCTTTCACAGAGGAAAACTGATGAAAGCTTGGAATTGCACTGCTATTACTTTGGTTCCTAAAGTCACAGACCAATAGCATGCTGAACCACATTGTACAAGATCATTGCTAAGATACTGACTAATAGACTCAAGAAAGTGATAAAGGTGATAATTGGGAGATCACAATCATCCTGAAGAAGTATTATTGACAACATCCTATCTAGCCATAAACTATTTAAAGGTTATAATAGAAAAGGTATATCCCCTAGATGTATTCTGAAAGTGGACATTAGAAAGGCGTATAACTCATTGGATTGGCACTTTCCCAGATGCATGTTAGCAGACCTTGGGTTCCCTAAAAAGTTTATCATTTGGGTTATGGAATATATAACCATAGTCTCCTATTTCTTGATCTTCAATGGTGGTTTTACTAAACCATTCCAGGCTAAGAGAGGGATCGGGCAAGGGGATCCAACGTCTCCCTACCTCTTTGTCATTGCAATGGAGTATCTGCAAAGGGAGATGAACCAGTTGCCTAGGATCAAAGAGTTCAAATACCATCCAAGATGCAAAAAGATTGGGATGACACATGTCTATTTTGCTGATGATTTGCTTATGTTTTATAGGGCTGATATAAGTTCACTCGCTATACTGCGGGAAACCTTTCACGGGTTTTTTGTTGCATCTGACCTACATGCAAATACTGGAAAAAACTTCATCTACATTGCTGGGGTTCAAAATAATCTTAAAGATACTAAGATAAACTTATTAGAATATACAGAAGGATCCCTACCATTCAAATACCTGTGAGTACCTCTGGCTACCAAGAAGTTAACTACACAACAATGCCTACCACTTGTAGAGAAGATCACAACAAGAGTGAGTTGTTGGTCAGCTAAAATGCTATCCTATTCTGGAAGAGTCAATAAATCAAGTATGTGATCTTTGGTATGCAGACATATTGGTCTCAAATCTTTGTACTACCCAAGAGGATCATAAAGCTAATTGAAACTATTTGCAGAACCTACTTGTGGACTGGTACAAGTGCTACATCTAGGAAGGCTTTAATAACATGGGACAAAGTGTGTTGACCTTAAGCTTCTGGTGGCCTAAACATCATCAATATGGGAATGTGGAATAAAGCAGCAATCTTAAAACAACTATGGCCATTGGCAAGGAAAAAAGATTCACTCTGGATCAAATGGACTCATTGTTACTACATAAAGCGGAGAGACTTGGACACTATGGCTACACCTAAGGCAACTGCTTGGGTGATAAGGAAAATCATAGACTCTAAGCAAATAATACTGCAGATGAATACACTGCAGGGCAACTTTGATGCCATGTTAACACTGCTGGAGACTAAGGGCATATTTCAGATAAAGAAGGCATATATTCAACTACTCCCTCAATTTCCTAAAGCTACTTGGAAAAGTATTCATATGCACCCCCAGATTCCCCCTAGATTCAAGTTCCATATGTGGATGGTTGTTCATCAGAGATTATCTACTGTGGATAGGCTGCAGAAATTTGAGATTCAAGTGCCTTTGAAATGTGTCTTTTGTGCAATGAGCATTGAAACGTTCAGTCAACTATTCTTTGAATGCTCTTGTACTAGTATACTATGTGCAAGAATGCTCAAATGGCTAGGACATCCCAGAAGTATTAGCAACTGGCAGAATGAATTACAATGGGTAAACTCAGTGGCCAAGAGGAAATCTAGTATTGCATCCATCACTACCTTAGTCTTTGCTTTTGTTACATCCTATACTTTTCTACAAAGGATTTGTGACCGTAAGACCCTGTAAGTTTAACAACCTTACCATTAGATATATTTTGAAGTCCTTATTTCAAGTGGATATAACTAAAAAATTCTTTACCTTAATTAAGGTCAATAATCATATTCTAATATTTGTTCATAATTGTACCGTCACAATAAAATTTAAAAAGTAAACTAACGAGTACTGATGGTCTAATCCTTCAAAAGGACACCAAATATAAGATAGCAAGACTATTTGTAAAATGCAAAAAAACAGTCGAAGGAGAGCGATTACAAGATCATTCAATCATTCATAATCCTTGCATCAATCCAACATTTTACAATTTAGTATGATGTGCCAAAAAAATTCAAGGGGCATTTTCCAATACACCCGATCAGCAAAGTTCCATAAAATGGTGCATTTGAAAAAGATTCTAATGGAATTTAACTAAATACATTTGAAAGAAAGTTGACGCCACTGACGCCCTTTGAGCAAATTGTGCGAATATTGAGTGGAACATTTTTGTAAAAGGTTTGAAAAATATGATTTTATATAGTTATTAATATTACTATTTTTGAATATATTTTAAATTATATACATACAATGAGGAAGTTTATGAGATATTCTTTATTGTAAAGATAGAATTTTTTTTCTCACAAGAAAAGAATGTTATCTTTTTATCATTTTAAGAATTACGCGTATGAAAATTTGTATTCTTTATATGAGATTAGAAAATTTAGAAGTTAAGAAAATATATATTTTTACATAGATGTTTTAATGAAATAATAGTGTGTGAATTTATTTTGTAGGGTACCACATGACCATATAATAGTACGGTGTATAAAGTATATTAAGAATAAGTAGAATTGTAAGTAATTTGAGACAATTCTTAATTATGCGGGTAATTGATTAATTATCGAAAAACGAAACACTACCTAATTACCTAATAAATAGATAAAGATTAACATTTCCACCCCACCCAGCAAGCCACTACTAAGACGTATGACTCTTGTCTTGGTCATATTGGCTTAGGTGGCCATCTAAAGGAACTGCATTTCAGTAATGAAGCTTTCTACAAATATAATGCCACTAGAGTCAGATTCGTAGGATATCTAAAATGTATCTGACATTTTCTTTTCTTAACCTATTAGAATATGATGCCATTATTCAAAGGTGAGAATCCAAGATTCCTAGGAGAACTCTCCTTTGTAGTAGTAGTAAGTCATTTTCACCAATCAGTTGGCAATTCATACTATAACATTCCCATAGTCTTAATGGCTATGATCGAATGCCATGGATGAATCAGGGGCGGAATTACATGGCCAAGCGGTGTCACGTGACACCGTTTCGTCGATTTTTTTTGTTAAATAGCATATATAATTAAAATCCAAAAAAATTATCGATGTTATATTTAATAAGTTGTCACCGCTTGACAAGAATTGTAGTCTAGCTCATTTGGTCAAGCGTGTCATTTGCCTAGGGTAGGTTGCAAGTTCGAAGGTTGGTAATTTCATTTTTTGTTTCAACATTTTTTGAGCCGAATGATGAGTTTTTGTGTAATTGTCTAGTGTTTTATATTAAAGAAAATATTTACTCCCTTTGGTCCTCTTTAAGTGTTTTTTTGGCTTTGTTCACACATATTAAGTAATTCAACTTCTGGTAATAATTAATAATAAAATTGACCATATTAACCTTAAGTTGCTCATTGGAAATATAACAAACTACTCTAGGATCTTTACTCCAAGGATAACTTTGAAAAGAAGAAGTTAATTCTTTCTTGATATTTAAAAAATCAAATATTGTGGACCACAAAAAAATGCCAAAAATTACTTAAAGTGGACCGGGAGGGAGTAGCATTATTTCTAACGAGGTTGTTGAGTACATTTTAAAAAATAAAATTTCACTTACAATTTTTTAGGTGTTTTATTAATATGATTCTAACTATACTTTTTAATATGATGTTGTTATAGTGAATTATTATTTGTTAACATTTTAAAATCGTGACACCGCTTATATAATATCCTGCCTACGCCACTAGGATGAATAATATCTGAATAATTGTTCTATCGGTGCTTGTGAGAATCATAATGTAAGAAAAAGCAGATCCCTACTGGTGTCCATTTATGCTTAGCTAATACTTAGATGATTCCTTTCAGCTCTAACAATGTTGGTTATCAGATGTGAACTTCATCAATTTAAGACTAACTGAACAGTTGAGGAATTGGCAGTGGCCGCTATGCCGGTATAGGATTTCTGTCTTGGTGGTAGTGATGGATTTTTTTGGAGTTTATGTGAATATGGAAACTGGGCTCCTTGATTTTGCCAATGAACACTTGGAGATGGCCCAGATTATTCCTTTCAGTTGATGGTATCATGACATTGCTATGTAACAGTGCACCTGTATTTTTAGAAATCTAATATGCTAAGAAATCTGATAGTCATCTTCAACTTCAACCACAAAGAGAAGTGCATAAGCTAAAGAATGGAGCTAGACCCCCTTGGTTAAACACTTAATTCCTGACAGTGTCTGATAAAGGGTAATAGAGGTAACAAATGCAGCAAGTTCCAACGATTTCTCCAGGCTATCTCTTCTTTCTTTTGGCATGATCAATATGTCAAATAAAACGATCAAATGCGCGATTTTCATAAATAATTCTATTCATATAAATACTAGGGATGTCTATATTCTTGATTCCCCATGTGAATTATTATTATATCTTCTGTTCATGAGTCTCTGAAAAATACGTATTTGATTAAGTTTAACCGAAAGGGATATTAATTTTTGTGGCACTCCGAGAAAATCTTATTAACGTATCTCTTATGCAGTTCATGCATTGCATTCATTTACACTGACCCATGACCAGATACCGTTATATACGCGTATATATGTATTTATATGTATATGGGATATGGGAAAAGGTTATGGCGTTATATACGCACCACCACCTGATCAGCTGATATACGTTGGTGATTTGCCCACAGTGACCGAGATGATATGATGGGATGCCCTCTGAGGCTTGATGATGTTATGTACGTACAGACCTATACATTACATGATATGTATATGCATATGCATGACATTATAAATATTTCATGATTTACAAAGCTACAAATTTACAGGTTGAATCCTTTACTCCATGTTTCTTTCATGTCCTTTATATACTGATTTACATGTCTTATATACTCAGTACATTATTCGTACTGACGTCCTTTTGTTAGAGGCACTACATTCATGCCTGCAGGTATAGATAATCAGTTTGATGAGCCTTCATAGTAGACGAGATTGGCTTCAGCGAAGGATCGATAAGACTCCACTCATTCGGAGTGCATCCGAGTCTATAAGTCATAGTGTCAGAAGTTTTCTACAGACTTATGGGTAGGCGGGTACCCTGTCCCATCTGATGTCAAATAATCTTAGAGGCTTTGTAGACAAAGGTTCGTTTTGTACAGTATGTCGGATGCCTTACCGGCTCATATGTATTCATGTTTTAAGAATGATAGTTTATTGATACAGTGTTACCTACTTATAGTTATGCATTACGAGTTGTGGCCATGTTGTCCCATGATAGTTACAAAAGGAATGAGTCCAGCTAACCCAACCTATGTATGTTCTAGTTTTGGTCGAACGATCATGAGTTTCAGAGTGGTTCGCTCGGGCCAACACAGCACCGGGTGCTAGCCACGCCTCCCCAGGTTCGGGGCGTGACAGCTATGGTCATATACTGTTAGTTTATACGGATCCACCAAACTATAGAGTACCTGGTCCTCTATGAGTTTCTACTGAGAATACTAATGAAGTAGTAAATAATGAGACACGGGATTTTTACATGAAAAAATCCCACTCAAGAGGACAAAAATCACGACCTACACTTGTAGGCTTTCAACTTCACTAACTTGAAATCACACTATTACAAGCCACTTTATAATGACTCTATTACAAAGAATTCAACTCAACTAACTTGTGATACACTTACCACAAGCCACTTTATCACTTACTAGTTACAAAGACTTCAACTCAACTAACTTGTGATACATTTACCACAAGCCACTTTGTCACTCACTAGTTACAAAGACTTTAACTTATAACTTACTCTAGTCACAACACAAGCTCAAAAAGTTTATGATTTTACAAAGGGGTTCCTAAGCAACGCTTCTACCTAAGCAATTTAGGAATTGCAATAATAATAATCACAAAGTTACAACTCAACTAAGGACAACAAAATTCTCGATTTAGGAACTGGTCCATAGTAGCATTTAACTTTGTTCTTCAAGCTCTTGAGAGATAAGTTCGAAGTTTGTAGAAGACTTGAATGATTGAAGTGAATGCCCAAGTGTTCAAGTGATGTTTTTGTTATAATGCTCTTGTTGATACATCCTTGATGACATCACTTGAAAGGTGTAAGAATTTGGTAGTTCAAAGACAAGTGACTGCACAACCGCTGCACTGTGTGCACTGTTTCTGATGTAGTCACTTTCCAGCTGTGCACAATTGACTTTCGTACTGCTGTCAGGGACACACAAGGAATCAGGTCCTTGACTTGTTTCTCTATTTTCTACACTTGCAGCAGTTCACATTAGCTCGAGTCCTGGATGGAATCTGTTCATTTATAATGTGTACCAAGTGTGTCAGGTTCCCTATGTAGTTCTTGATAGTAAGTTTGTTAGATCATCAAAACATAAGGCAAAGACATTGAAAACCCATCAATTTTTTTCTTTTTGATGATGAGTAACTTAGATATTGATAACATGTATTTAGAGCAAAAAATAACTAGATGAAGTAACAGGAACTTCAGAAGTTCCCCCTGACTTTATGCTTCCCCCTTAATCAGATCCCTGTTTCAATTATAGTAACAGGAACTTCAGAAGTTTCCCCTGACTTTATGTTTCCCCCTTAATAAGATCTCTGTTTCAATTATACTTCCCCCTTTTGGCATTATTAAAAATACACACACATGCAAACAATATAAAGAAGTCTAGCCTAGCTAATTCATGCCATATATGTGCACACAACATGATAGAGAAGAGAAACAGAGAGTACAAGCATTGAGATAACAAAAGAGGATAGATTTTATAGATAAAACATATGCCTTTGCTTAAAAAGCAAGGGCAGAATTGGACTGTTGAAAACGGGAACAGTACTAATACATTCCAACCATATCAAAACAAAAGAAAACAAACACAACTACCAAATCATTAAAACAACAAGAGACAATCCAGAAACTGGTCACTAAAAGGGTTACTAAGGGGGCACTAGGAGTAGAGCGCTTAGAAGCTGTAGCAAGAGTTTGGTGAACTAGGTCTATTCAGGCATTGGCCGACTTTTGCTCACTGAGCAGTTCTGTTATGAGGTTCTCTACTTGTTCCCTGAGATCAACATTCTCTTTTGTCATACGAGTCACTTCCTCATTTGACTCCGAAGCCCCTTGGGCCTGCTGACCTTCCAAGATAACATTCCTAGCCTTCAATCTTCGAATCTCCCCAATTATACTATTTTGAGCATTAATGAGCTGTGAGATGGTTGATGTACTTCCTAACCCCCTCATTCTTCTCTATGCACTCACATTCTTGCAACGTTGTTTGTGAGAAGTTCTGCTTGGTTCCTACCTTGCCTTGCCCCAGTGACGCCTTGAAAAACTTAAACACTTGCGTAAGTAGAAACCCATATGGAAGACCATGATTACCATACTTAAAGGTTGCCACTTTTTACATGTCTTCAATCATGATAGAAAGAAGGTTGACAGAGGTAAAGCCATCCAGCTGCTCCATTAAAAACGGGTCACACTTAGAAGTCATGGACCTCCTCTCAGCACGAGGCAATAAAACTTTGTTCACCAACTTGAAGAGCAACTGATAAACAGGTAGTGATGCCTTCTTGTGAATTTGGTCCCCCTTTTGGTTCGCATTATCCTTTACCACATCATTCCGAAAATTATATTAACATGCATATTTCATACTAGACACACCAACCGTAGGGTCCTTTAGAATATCTCCAAGCAAACTCACGTCAAACACAATATCCACATGATTCACCAAGGCACATATATGGTCGGTATCAACGGGGAAGAGGCTGGAATAGAAGCTTTGAACCTCATTCTCATATACTTTGGGTGCATCCATTTGGGAAAAATGCCCCAATCGTTAAAACTCAACCATGCAGGAACTTGACACATACCAGCCATATCAAAAATTGCCGGGTCAAAAGTACGACCTAATAGAACCTTTTGGTGCTTGAGGCATTCTGAAGCAGAACTACTTTCACTCTTCAACTTTTTCACAGAACCAGTTTCCTTAACGATTTTAGACTTTCATTTGCCAGACTTCACACCACTAGATTCTTCTTTTCCCTTAGGCTTGACCAACGCATCCTCATCAGAAGTGGAGAGCTCACTCACAACATTTTTCACCTTGGAACTTGGGGTTGTAGCATTCTCTATGGAAACAGATTCCTTCTTCTTCTGGAACCTTCTCACTAAGGAACTGGGTTCCTCAGTTGTTTCTTCTTGAACCTCCACTATTGGAACATCCTTGTCACACACGATAACATTGTCTTTCACCAACCTCCTCATGTTCTTTTTACTACTTTCTCTGCTCTTTTGAATAGCAGAGTCATAGGCTACCTTTGCTTACAACCTGGTGGTAGCTCGCTTAGTAGAAGACTCAGGAGTGGACCCCGCCCTTCGCTTAACTATGAAAACATCAAGAGCCAGGTTGTCTAGATCCTCCTTATCACTGTACCACATCTCAGGGACTTGAATATCCAAGGGCGCAACAGCAAATACAGGAGCAGAAATGGCCTGGGAGTGAGAAACCTGACCTGTTTCCTCTGGATAGGGGTCAAGTTCCTCACGTGAGGGCCCAGTAGTTTCTGCTAATGTTGAGCCCTCAACAGTTACTATGGCTCCTTCTACCCCTATACCCTATATCTCGTTTCTCTGAGACACAATTTTATGCAAGACGCCGTCAGCAAATACCACAAAGATAGTTACGACATTTTCTTCCTCAATAGGCTCCACTGCTACCACCAAATCTATAGCGACAATGGAAGAAACCTCTGTGACCTCAGGACTTTTACCCTGTTCTCCACTTTCTTCTTGATCAATAGGAAATTTAGAGGATAAAGAAAAAGTATCAACAATTTTAGGGGTTCTTAGGATAGTCAACTTAGAACTGAAGAGAGATGGGGAATCTGGATTATGAGTGATTTCAAAGATAAGAACAGGAGTGGTCACAAAAGACTCATTGGGGGCGAAGGACTCTATGGGTTTTTCAGTATTAGAGACGACTGAGGCAGGGATTTCGGAGTTTATGTCAACTATTGAAGAGATAAAGAGAAAGTTCTTTGGAGAAGTTCTAATGGAAGACTATGGTTGGTGAAGAAAGAAGAAGGGTTTTAATGAAAGTGGATAATTATGAAGAGAGAGATAGGAACCGATTCTGAAATGGCGGTTGTGCTTGGAGAGATGTAACGTTTCAGAGGGAGATGGAACGATCTAAAGTGAAGGGACGTGACAGCAGAGTCTGAAAAGGTGGATGATGTGGCATTTGATATTTGTACCTTTTCAAGACGTGTATTAAAGAATGTACAGAACTACTAACCTTTGGTACAAGAACCAGGTTCTTGACCTGTTATGGAAAATTTCAATCCTGTTTTAGCATCCATGCAATGTATCTACAGCTTCTATACTCATCATGCATGTTTACCTGTAATAGTATTCAATTGAGTTAGACTTGGCTAGAAAACACTTTAGCTAGTTTTACCCGAAGGTGATTTTCATATCTAATTGATGAGGAATCAGGTTCTCAATTGAGCTTCAATAGCCCCAGCTTCACCCTGTTTCTTTCAAAATGTTCCCTACTCAGTGCTTTGGTGAAGATATCAATAATTTGGTCTTTTGTGTTGCAGAACTTCATATAGATCAGCCTTTTCTCCACATTGTCCCTCAGAAAATGATGTCTCACATCAATGTGCTCGGTTATTTTATGTTGAAATGGATTCTTGGCCATGTTGGGTGCACTGATATTACAATAAATACCCTAAAATTCTCTAGTTACTGCTTAATCCATTGGATTTGAGCACAACAGGATGCTGCAGCTACATATTATGCTTCAGCTGTTGAAACAGCCACTGAGTTTTACTTCCTTGTGCCCCAAAAAATGAGATATGATCCTAGAAAGTAAGCCATTCCAGAAGTTCTTTTCCTGTCCACCAGATATCCTGCATAGTCAGCATCAGCATACCCAATGAGATTATCACCTGAGGGATAATACAGGAGCGGGTCCTGTGTTCCCTTAAGATATCTCAAAATTCTTTTGGTAGCCTTCAAATGAGATTCCTTGGGATTTGATTGAAACCCTGCACATAGCCCAACACCAAAGATAATATTGGGTCTACTAGCAGTGAGATAGAGAAGAGACCTAATAATGCCTCTGTACATAGTTTGATTCACAGGAGATCCAGTTTCATCCATGTCCAGTCAAGTAGCCTTTGCAATGGGAGTGTATATCACTTTTGATGTTTCCATATCAAACCTCTTCAAGAGCTCCTTGATGTATTTCTGCTGACAAATGAATGTACCCTTTATGGACTGCTCGCTTGAAGACCCAAGAAGAAATTCAGCTCCCCCATCATGCTCATTTAGAACTAACTTCCCATGAGTTTTGAAAATTCTTCACACAAAGAATCAATTCTTTCCCCAAAAATAATATCAACATAGACCTGAACAATGAGCAGGTTCCTTTCCCGTTTCTTTAGGAACAAGGCATTGTCGATTTTCCTTCTTGTAAAACCATTTTCTAAGAGGAACTTTGACAACCTTTCATACCAAGCTCGAGGAGCCTGCTTCAAACCATACAATGCTTTGTCCTGTTTAAACACATATTTAGGATGTTCATGACATTCAAACCTTGGAGGTTGCTTCACATAGACTTCTTCCTTAAGAAGTCCATTCAGAAATGCAATTTTGACATTCATTTGGAACAAGGGGAATTCCATATGAGATGTAAAATCGATTAGAATTCTAATAGCTTCCATGCCAGCGATCGGTGTAAATGTTTCATCATAATCAATCCCTTTCTCTTGATTGTATCCTTGAACCACTAGCCTGGACTTGTTCCTTGTGGTGTTTCCATGTTCATCAAGCTTGTTCCTGAATACCCACCTAGTTCCTATAATGGTTCTATCTGAGGGTCTAGGTACTAGGTGCCAGACACTATTTCTTTCAAACTGATGCAGCTCATCTTGCATGGCTGTAATCCAATCTGCATCTTTCAGGGCTTCTTTGATATTTTCGTGTTCTATTTGGGAGAGAAAGACTGAGAAGGCAAGTGAATTTCTGGCTTTTGACCTAGTTTGTTCCAAAATCTAGATGAGTGATTATGTTGTCAAAAGGATGAGAACTTTTGTGTTTCCAGTTAGGCATTCGAGGTTCATTTGTAGAGGAGCTGGGTATATCTAACTGGTTTTCTTGTGTACTTCTCTCAGGTACTAGTGGAGTACCATGTACTACATCAACCACCCTTTCTTTAGCTTCAGTGGTTGTAATTGAGGTACCTGGTTCCATTGAAGACGAGGCAACATTGTCCCCACTCGGCTCTTTCACTTGGCTCATCATATCTGCCTTTCCATTTGTCATGTCAATAACTTCACCAGGAACCAGTGAGGGCTCTCCATCTTGATCATCTTTAGCACTTTTCTCCCAGGAAGGGTAAGACTCATCAAAGATAACATGAACACTTTCCTTAACACATTGAGTTCGCTTGTTGTATATCTTGTAAGCTTTGCTTTGAGAAGAATACCCTAGAAATATTCCTTCATCACTCTTGGCATCAAATTTACCAAGCTGATACTTTCCATTGTTGAGGACATAGCATTTGCACCCAAATTTTCTTAGGTGTGTCAGCTTGGGTTTCCTTCCATTCAGCAACTCATAGGGGGTTTTGTTCAGGAGAGATCTAATCATGCACCTGTTCACTAAGTAGCAGGCAGTGTTGATAGCTTCAGTCTAGAAGTTCTTTGCAAACCCACTATCGATCAACATTGTTCTAGCCATTTCTTCAAGAGTTCTATTCTTCCTTTCCACTACTCCATTTTGTTGGGGAGGTTCTTGGAGCTGAGAAGTTGTGAGTAATGCCATTTTCATTGCAGAACTCATCAAATTTGGCATTGCTAAATTCTATTCCATGATCTGATCTAATATATGCGACTCTAGACTCCATCTTCACTTGGATTTTCTTCACAAAGGCCACAAAAACCTCAAAGGTTTCATCTTTAGTCTTAAGAAACAGAGTCCATGTGAATCTGGAGTAGTCATCCACTATCACAAATATATATCTTTTTCCTCCCCTGCTTTGCACTTTCATAGGGCCACATAAATCCATATGCAGAAGATCGAGTAGCTTTGAGGTGCTTACATCCTTTTTAGACTAAAAAGAGGACTTCACATGCTTTCCTCTAGCACATGCATCACAAACTTTCTGTACTTTGTGTCACGCCTCTCTTTTTCCACACAACCTATTACGAGGTTGAGTTAAGAGAGTTTTTTCAATTAAAGTGATGTTTTGAAAATGGATTATTTATTATTTAGAGTCGTCACTTGGAATTGAGTTTTGGTGTTCCAAGTCACCTTTTATTGAATCCCTTATTAAAAGGAAGGTTTGACTCCTAATTTAAGGTCTATGAAAACAGAAGAGTGAGTAAGGAATTCATTGACCGAGGGAATTTATTTTTATAATTTTTTAAGGATTTAAAAACAAAAATTAAAAAAAAAAAAAGTAAACCAAAACAACTGGATCATCTTAAAGTTAAAAGCACATACAGAATAATCAATGTATTATACTAGAAGGAATTCATCGCAAATATATATCCATTACTACTTCATCCTTTCACAAAGCTCGCAATTTGCACACACACAATTTCTACACAAAAATTGTACATGAATTTCTATATTGAAGAAAAATCTTTTTATTTTGCCAAGCAAGTTGATAATTTTTAAAGACTAATGGAAACATCATGACATATATTCTATACATATATTGAGAAAAATAGAACGAAATGGGCATGCTGTGAGTATTCTCTTTGAAAAATATTTTAACCTTTTAGCAAGAAAATTACTTTTACCTCTAAAATCATTGACTATAATAGTGAATAGAGTATGGTTTAGAAATATTTTTGCTTCAAATAACTGGTGATAGGCAAACAGAGATAACTTTTATTTCTCTGGTTTTCCTACTCAGTTACAATGCAGCTTTCCTAGTGAACAAAATTGAAGAAACTCAATTGGTTAAAAAACTGAAACTTATTACTATAATATTATTTTTATTTGGGCATTAAATATTCCATGTAATTTCAAAAAGACATTTACATGGACGAAATTTAACTAGTTACTAACAGATAATATACAGTGGTTCTTCTTTTTTTTTTTTGTTTCCTTTTTCATGCAATTTCTTTATTCCTCTTTGGGCACGTTGAGACGCTTTACAATTCTCTACTTTCCAAAAGACAGCCAAATGGAGACGATAAAAATACCATGAGCACTAGACATTCTAAAACCCTCTGAACTTTAAAAAGAAGAAGAAAATAAGGAAAAAAGTACATAGACTCCTTTTTTATTTCTTTTTGAAAAACGGAGAAGTTCATGTATTAGACTAAAAGGATGGAACTCACTTATTAAAATGAGATTATAACAAAATATGGCATTAATATCCACTTCAACCACATCACACAAATAAATAAATGCTAAATTACTTAATGATAAGAAAAAGAGAAGAAGATATGAACCTTAGAAGGCTTTCCAATATTTGTAAAAGAAAATCAATGAATATAATTATGTACAAAATGAAACTCCGATAATAAAAATCTTCCGGACAAAAGCTAACCACCACCGGAATCATGAACTGAACCTCGAATTTCGACTTCGAACCAAACATTTTTCTTCCTCAAATCTCATTTTCTTCCTGTTTCCTCTCAATTTCGTTGCTTTTTTCTTTTCAGTTTTGTTCTCTCCTATTTTATTCAAGATGTGTCCCTTTTTTCCCAGAGAAGATCTTTTTTATCTATATATAGTTGTATGTGTATATGGTAGTGTGTTAGTGGGGGTTTACGTGGGAAAGGGAAGGAAGTTATGTAACTGATAGGGAATAATGGATGGTAATTAGTTACATGATTGAATAATATAAAAATTATAATTATCATGTGGTGGGATAATGATGAAAATGAGGTAAAACAAATGGCCTTACGTGCATGTGTGTGGAGTGAATCGTGGGCTTTCAAGTGGAGGAAAATGGGAAAGTGGAGAATAGGACGTGAGGTGAATGGGGAAAATGGGGTTTGTTTTTTTTTTTTTTTGCTTTTATATTTTAAAAGATAAATTAAACTATAAATATAAGAAGATTAACCAATATTTCTTACAATATAAAGAAAATTAAATATTAAATGTACTTTAAATAATACTTAAAAAAACATAAATTACTTATTAAAATTCTAATTAAATGAAACCAAATATATTTTTTTTTTAATTTTCTTCTTCTCTTTACAAATAGAAATAAAATTTGTACTATAAGTATGTGAATATTTTTTTGTAGTTTTTTTTTATAATAAACCTATTAATAGAATGATAAAAGCTTAAAATATCAACATTAGACCTAAAAAGAAATATTTACACTAAAATAATATAGAATTTGGGTGTGCTAGGGAAATTACCAGTTATGTCCATTTAGAAGTAGCTCATTACAAAAATTAGTCAATTGATAAAATATTACTAATATTAGCCAAAATGGCCAATTAGCTATTTGTAGCAAAAAAATATCAAATTTTTACTTTCTTTTGAGTGGGTACTATTAGAATAGATTGGGTGTATCTTAAGGAGCTTCAATCTCAGTTTTGAGATGATTTGGTGAAGTTTTGAGGTAGTTTGAATTGAAAATTCGAAGTAAAAACTGAATATGAAAAAAAATGATACGTGTATCACACTGTGTATCACATATGTATCATATTTGTATCGATTGCGTATCACATGTATATCCATGTATATCTGTGTATGAGATACATACGTGATACATGTTTGATACATGTGTCACATAAGAATTTTTTGACATCGATTTAATTATGAATTTTGATACAAAGCCAGTCCAAATCACCTCCAATCTTCCTCAAATTTTGTATATTGACTTATCTATATATTTTTAATGAATTTCGACTATACCCATTAAAAAATTCCTTGTTTGTTTCGATTTTTGAAATATTGGCTAGAGGTTGGTAAGTTGAAACTTATATGGGACATTCTTGTAAGTTTAAATTAGGTGTTCACACTTTGAACTTTGACATGGGCAGACCATGGACCAGGTCCTTCTGAATTAGTTTGTTCAGAAGAGAGAAGCTTGTGTGCCCCAATCTTCTGTGCCAGAGTTTAGCATCATCATTAACAACTTTCAGACAACTCAGATCACCACTTTGTATGGACTCGAAATCAGCAACATAGATGTTCTTGTATCTCTTGGCCACAAGTACCACTTCACCAGTTACCAGATTAGTAACAGTACATATCTTGGACAAGAACTCCACCTTATTTCGTTTATCACAAATCTGAGAGACACTCAAAAGACTGTATTAAGGCCATTTACATAGCACACATTCTCAATAGAGTGCGTGAGTGATTTCCCGACTTTTCCAATTCCAAGAATGTATCCCTTTTCCCATTGCCAAAGGATACACTCCCTCCTTGCAGGGCTTTTAGTGAAAGAAAGTCCATGGTGTTCTCAGTCATGTGCTTCGAACATCCACTATCCATAAACCATTGTTGACTGATTCCTTTCACTGTTCCCCGCACAAGGAGATCAAGAGTTAGTTTTAGGAACCCAAACAAGTTTAGGTCCCTTGTAAGTAGGCAAGAGGATAAATAAGAGCTCTCTTAGTCCATGCAGGTAATATGCATTTTTTGTAGGTGGAACCTGGTCCCCTTTTAGTAGTTACATTTTCAACAAACACTTTATTTTTCTGAACGGATTGGACCCTGACTTGGCAATTTTCCTTGAAATGCACATTGTTACCACAATGGGTACACAACCAGTTATCTGGTACAGTAACGTACTTGCTATGGGGGTTTTAAGGAGTTTTCTCCCTTTAGAACCCTATTCCCTGCCTTTTTCCACCATTATTAACGTTCATACCAATGATAGCTTCTGAGGACCAGGTCCACTTTAGGGACTTTTCAAGATCATTTTTTATTCTTTCCAGTTCAGTTTGGAGATGCTTGTTTTTCTCAAATTCAACACACAGACTAGTTCTCACGGTCTTCAACTTATTTTCAAGCCTAATGTGTTCCTCACTTGCTACCTCTTTTCCTTTTTCAGAATTTCCAGGTTTTGACTCAGTCCCTAGTCCCTCTATTGTTTCCCTTAGGTTTACAATCACTACCAAGAGATCATCTCTTTCTTCCTCAATCTCAGTCACTCTTTTCATCAAGGCTTCTCTTTCTTTTCTGAAGTTTTCAATTGTTTTTTTATGGTCAACAACTATAACTACTAAATCATCTCTTTCAGTTTCAATGTCAGCAATTATTTTGGTTAAATCCCACAAATGGTTTCCCTCAGATCAACTACACACACTACCAGATCATCTCTAGTTTGTTCAGCTTCTCCTAGCTCTAAGGTCAAAGCATCTTTATCCTTCATAAGACTATGATAGGCATCAATCAATATACTAGCTAAATAAATGAAAATCTTAGGAGAGTAGGACTTCAGATTTCTCTGAACATCCCTAAAATTTACCTCACTGTTATCATCGTCTTCATCGTCATCTGATTAGGCTATCAAACCTAATATTGAATCATATTTATTTTCTTTACTTTCAACTGCCATTATGTAGCTTTCACCTGTTTCAGTTTCATCTTCAGAATCACTAGAGGAGTCTCCCCATGCTGAAAGAGTCTGTTTTACCATATTGTCAGCAGATCTCTTCCTTTTGAAGTCCTTATCAGGCACCGAGTTCCTCTTAGCTGCTTTCTCAGGGTTGTACTTGGAGTACTTTTGCTTTAGGAGAGGACAGTCTTTGATGAAGTGCCCAGGCTTTCCACATTTATGGCAGAGATCATAGTTCTTAGTTTGCTAGAGCTTCCCCTTTTTAGTATTCCTCCATTTCTTCTGACCATCTTCTGAAATCTTTTGGTTAAGTAAGCCATGTCACTGTCCTCCTCACTCGAGTCATTGCTATCAACTTTGAGTACCAGGTTCTTTTCTTTCTTTGGTTCTCTTCTTTCACTATCTATCTTCCTCTTCATCTCATGGGTCTTCAGATTTCCAACCAGCTCGTCTATGGTCAGCTCTTGCAGGTCCTTTGCTTCAATAATAGCATTCACCTTGCTTTCCCAAGAACTGGGCAAGATACTGAGAATTTTCCTCACTAGCTTGTTCCTAGGAATGGTTTCACAAAATGAGTGTAACTCATTTATGATGGAGGTGAATCTTGTGTGCATATCTTGAATAGATTCACCATTCTTCATCCTAAAGAGTTCATACTCGGTAGTGAGCATGTCAATCTTAGATTGCTTTACTTGAGAAGTTCCCTCATGTGCTGTTTGTAGAGATTCTCATATCTCCTTTACAGTTTCACAAGCAGAAATTATATTGTATTCATCAGGTCCTATTCCACATACCAAAATCTTTTTGGCACGAAAATTCTTCTCCACAGCTTTCCTGTCTGCATTGGTGTATTCTTTTATGGTTTATGGCATTGAGAATGGATGTTCTGCAAGTTCCTTTGTTGGTATGTAAAGACCATCACATATGACATCCCACAACTCAAAATCCTCAGCCATGATAAAATCATGCATTCTTGTCTTCCACCACCCATAGTATTTCCCATTGAACCTGGGTGGCCTGTATGTAGGTTGACCTTCTTCAAAATTTGGTGGAGTAGCCATACGGATCCTTCCTAGGCGTTAGCCTGATAGGAGGAACCCGCTCTGATACCAATTGTTAGGTTATATGGATCCACCAAACTATAGAGTACCTGGTCCTCTATGAGTTTTCACTGAGAATACTAATGAAGCAGTAAGTAAATGAGACACGAGATTTTTACGTGGAAAAATCCCACTCAAGGGGACAAAAACCACGACCTACACTTGTAGGCTTTCAACTTTACTAACTTGCAATCACACAATTACAAGCCACATTGTAATGACTCTATTACAAAGACTTCAACTCAACTAGCTTGTGATACACTTACCACAAGTCACTTTATCACTCACTAGTTACAAAGACTTGAACTCAACTAACTTGTGATACATTTACCACAAGCCACTTTGTCACTCACTAGTTACAAAGACTTTAACTTATAACACAACACAAACTCAGAAAGTTTATGGTTTTACAAAGGGGTTCTTAAGCAACACTTCTAGCTAAGAAATTTAGGAATTACAATAAGAATAATCACAAAGTTACAACTCAACTAAGGACAACAAAATACTCGATTTAAGAACTGGTCCGTAGTAGCGTTTAAATTTGTTCTTCAAGCTCTTGAGAGATAAGTTCATTGTTTGTAGAAAACTTGAATGCTTGAAGTGAATGCCCAAGTGTTCAAGTGATGTTTTTGTTATAATGATTTTGCTGATACACCTTGATGACTTCACTTGAATAATGTAAGAATTTGGTAGGTCAAAGACAAGTGACTGCATAACTGCTGCATGATCGCGGCGGACTTAACCTTAGGAAGAGTGGGCGCTAAGACTTTTACCCAATAGTGGTATCGGGATCAAGTTTCACAGGGGGCTTGGAATGGATTCGAGTATTTGTTTGGTCTAGAAATGTGTTTTAGCTCCTAATTGTACTTCTAACATTTTTGGGATTTTTGTGATTATCAACTACAATTTAACAACTACTAATTAAAACTAAGTTATGCTAAGATATTAATTCTAGGTTGTATGCAAGATAGAGAAAGGCACTAGGGTCGTGGAATTTACCTAGGTGGTCAACTAACGAGTAGAGATTCCTAATACAATAATGATGATTATGGGGCTTATGCTATAACCGATGCACGATTGCACTCACTCTCACACATTTCGGTAGAGAGAGTGATTTTGCCCAATTGACTCTCTCGAGACCAATATGCCCAATCAACTTAGGGTTCAAGTTGGGTAATTACTCTCTCGAGGTTTAACCCATTAATTGGGACTACCATTCTCATGGGTCCATCCCAATTCCTTGTTGGGTCAATTTTGGGGTCATAGACACTCTTTCTCAAGAAGAGTCAAGAACCACTAAGCTAGACTTAGTGTTTGCAACCACCAAATCCTAATTAAATCATAAAATTAACCCAAATAGCAAACACCCAACATCATTCAAGCATTAAACAATCACACTCATTAATTACCCACACTAGGGTTGAGCTACAACCCTAGCTAATGGGTTTAGCTAGACATAATAGAAATAGAAATTGAAGAAATAGTAGATAAAATCGACATATTAATTAACTACAATGTTAATCTATAAGAATCCACGATAAAGCAAAATCAAATTGCCCAAAATCGGCTAAAACTTGAGTCTCACGAGTGAAGCAGCTATCTAATATCTAATACATAACCTAAAAAAGTAAAATGTTCTATTTATAGTACACAGGAAAAACTGGACAAAAATACCCCTGCGGGGCTGGCTCGGACCGCGCAGAAATGCAACGTGACTGCGTAGTGGTCTTGGTCTTCGATTCTCTCTTCTGAAGCTGGGGGCGCGGACCGCGCAAAAAGGTAGCGCGGCCGCGCTGGCTGAAGAGCACGGACCGCGCATAATTGGGGCGCGGGGCACGTGGAGAACTTGGCAAAATGACCACTCTCTGAACAACCATCCACGCGGACCGCACTATTTTGGTGCGCGGCCGCATGGGCAGACTTGGCAAAAATATCGAGTCTCTGAACATCATCCACGCGGACCGTACTGTTTTGGTGCGCGACCGCGTGGGTTTGCCTTTGCATTCTCTGGTCTCTGAACCTCCTCAGGCACGGACCGCGTCAGGATGAGCGCGGACCGCACATGTCACAACTGAAATGCCCAATCTCTGAACTTCCAGCGCGGCCGCGTGGCAAGTCAGTGCGGTCTGCACTGGGTCTCTTTGTTCCCCATTTCACTTGACTTTCACACTTGGCAGATTTCACTCCGTTTCGAGCCGATCTTTGACATTTGTCATCTTGTCGCTCAAACCTGCAATCAAGTGCAACTTGTAAGCATTTTGGGACTAATTTATGGCAATTCACGCACAAAGCTTAGGCAATAATGGGTATAAAACGTGTTAAAATCATTGCGCTTGTGTCATCCACTATCACCGCTGTGACAATGTCAATAAACGAGCACACCTCGGTGCTATTTGGTTGCCTCATAGACTTGCACACATGGAACACCACCTTTTCATCACCAACTCGGAAGGTCAACTCTCCCGCCTCGACATCAACCAAAGCCTTCCCCGTTGCTAGGAAAGGTCTTCCAAGGATAATTGGGACTTCAAAGTCCACCTCACAATCTAGTATCACAAAGTCGGCCGGCAAGATGAATTTATCAACACGAACAAGGACATCATCAATTATACCCAAAGGCCACTTCATTGACCTATCCGCCATTTGGAGCCTCATTGAAGTCGGGCGAGGTTGCCCGATTCCCAAAGTTTTGAAAATCGAATATGGCATTAAGTTGATACTCGCCCCCAAGTCATAAAGGGCTTTTGCAAAGTCGGCGTTTCCAATAGTGCATGGGGTAGTGAATGCACCAGGGTCCTCAAGTTTAGGAGCCATGAAGTGTACAATTGCGCTCACTTAATGGGTCATCTTGATTATCTCACACTCCATTGATCACTTCTTCGTAACCAAATCCTTCATGAATTTTGCGTACCCCGGCATTTGCTCGAGTGCCTCCACCAAAGGCACATTGATAGTCAAACTCTTCATCATCTCAATGAATTTCTTAAATTGGCCTAGGCAAGGGTGCCTTGGCTTTTGGCACCACCAGTTCAGGCATATCAATGACGTGTTCCCTAGACGGGTTCACGGCCTCTTAAGTCTCCTCCTCACCCTCATCAATTTCAATTCTTACACCATCACTTGCATTTGGTTCAACAATATCCTCAACTACCAACGGTATCTCATCATTTTGCAACTCTTCTTCATCAACAACAACTCGATTACCTCTTGAGGCTTGCACATCACCGCCTCTTCCACTTCTCGTGGTCACCATCATCACATGATTATTATGCCCACCCTTGGGGTTCACTACCGTATCACTTGGTAGAGCACCCTTTGGGCGAGTGTTGAGAGATTGCAAAATTTGCCTGAGTTGTACTTCCAAGTTACGGATCAAAGTGTTATGGGAGGCCAATTGAGCATCAGATTCATGATTCTTCTTCATCATTTGCTCAAACATGTTCTCTATTCGACCCATGTCATTGCCCGACGAACTCGACCCTTGTGATTAAAACGAGGGCGGGTTGTTCGGTTGTTGATATATCGAGGGCCTTTGAAAACCTTGCCCCTATTACCTTGACCACCATTATTGTTCCACCCACATTGACCACCATTGTTGTTGTTCCAATTGTTGTTGTTGTTCCAATTGTTGTTCCCGTTCCAATTACCTTGATTCCCCGAATTATTGTTCCCTCAATTGCCTCCTTGATTGTTATTATAATTCCAATTGCCACCCTGTTGATTGCCCAAATTACCTTGGGGTTTCCATTGTTGATTCTCTTGATTACCTCTATTCCCTTGGTAGTTGTTGACATATTGGACTTCCTCACTTTGGTCATCAAAACATTCATTCGAATATCCACCACCATCATCATAGTTGTCAAAATTTTCTTGAGGTTGTTGTTGCCCTCTTTGCCTTCTTTTCATCATATTCACTCCCTCCATGGCATTTACTTGTCGCGGATTTTGAACTTGTTGAAGTTGCGCCTTAGCCAATTGGTTCATTGTTGTTGTAAGTTCGGCAATGGCTTGGCCGTAATCATGCAACTCTTTATGCAAATGTATATCACTAGGATCACCTTGAGGAATATTAGCCCGGTTTGGCCATGCCGATGATGTATTGTCCATCTCATCTAACACATCACAAGTTTCGTTGTACGGAAGCTTCATAAAATTACCAACTGCCAGTTGGTTCACAATACATTGGTTGGTTGTGTTGATGCCCCTATAGAACGTTTGTTGGATCATCACATCATTCATATCATTGTTAGGGCACTCTTTCACCATCGTTCTAAACCTCTCCCATATCTCGTGTAATGGTTCAGTCGTCTCTTGCTTGAAAGCTAGAATCTCGTCCTGTAGAGCTGCCATGTGACTTGGAGAGAAAAACTTAGCGATGAATTTGTCCACCAACTCATCCCATGTAGTGATGGAATGATTTGGGAGCCTCTCCAACCAATCTAACGCCTTTCCCCGAAGTGAGAACGGGAAAAGTCGAAGTCTCAATGCATCCTCCGAAACATTTATCTGCTTGCTACCCCAACAAGTATCCACGAAGCTTTTCAAGTGTTTATAAGCATTCTGATCAGTGCCCCCCCATGAAATAACCTCGTTTTTTGAGTAGGGTGAGCATCACATTTGTAATCTGGAAGTTCCCCGCCCGGATTCGGGGAGGAACTATTGCACTTGCGTACCCTTGATTAGGTAGAACTGTTGGTGCCACTCTTGGTGGAGGTGGAGGAGGGTCTGGTATGTTGTCATTAGCATTAGCATTTGCATTGGCATTTCGACCTCTCCTAAGAGCATGAGGTAATACATCTTCTTGTTCTAGATCCTCAACCTCCTCCCCACGACCACTTTACCAAGAGGTTCATTTGCGTTTAAAGCCATGTGTACCTGAGTGAATTGACACAAATAAAATTAGTAAAAAGAAGCAAAACACAAAACTAGCCAACAAATAGTCAAACATCGAAAAGCTCCCCGGCAACGGCGCCAAAAAGTGATCGCGGTCAACCTTGGGAAGAGTGGGCGCTAAGACTTTTACCCAATAGTGGTATCGGGGTCAATTTCCACAGGGAGCTTGGAATGGAGTCGAGTATTTTTTTTGGTCTAGAAATGGGTTTTAGCTCCTAATTATACTTCTAACATTTTTGGGGTTTTTGTTATTATCAACTACAATTTAACAACTACTAATTAAAACTAAGTTATGCTAAGATATTAATTCTAGGTTGTATGCGAGATAGAGAAATGCACTAGGGTCGTGCCATTTACCTAGGTGGTCAACTAACGAGTAGAGATTCCTAATACAAAAATGATGATTATGGGGCTTATGCTATAACCGTTGCACGATTGTACTCACTCTCATACCTCTCGGTAGAGAGAGTGATTTTTTCCAATTGACTCTCGAGAGACCAATTGGGTAGACCAATATGCCCAAGCAACTTAAGGTTCAAGTTGGGTAATTATTCTCTCGAGGTTTAACCCGTTAATTGGGACTACCATTCTCATGGGTCCATCCCAATTCCTTGTTGGGTCAATTTTGCGGTCATAGACACTCTTTCTCAAGAAGAGTCAAGACCCACTAAGCTAGACTTAGTATTTACAACCACCAAATCCTAATTAAATCATAAAATTAACCCAAATAGCAAATACCCAACATCATTCAAGCATTAAACAATCACACTCATTAATTACCCATACTAGGGTTGAGCCACAACCCTAGCTAATGGGTTTAGCTAGACATAATAGAAATAGAAATTGAAGAAATAGTAGATAAAATCGAGATATTAATTAACTAAAATGTTAATCTACAAGAATCCACGATAAAGCAAGATGAAATTGCCCAAAATCGGCTAAAACTTGAGTCTCACGAGTGCAATAGCTATTTGATATCTAATACATAACCTAAAAAAGTAAAATGTTCTATTTATAGTATACAGGAAAAACTGGACAAAAATACCCTTGCGGGGCTGGCGCGGACGACGCAGAAATGCAGCGCGGCAGCGTAGGGGTCTTGGTCTTCAATTCTCTCTTCTGAAGCTGGGGGCGCAGACCGCACAAAAAGGTAGCGCGGCCGCGCTGGCTGAAGAGTGCGGAGCGTGCATACATGGGGCGCGGCCACATGGAGAACTTGGCAAAATGACCACTCTCTGAACAACCATCCATGCGGACTGCACTGTTTTAGTGCGCGGTCGCGTGGGCAGACTTGGCAAAAATATCGAGTCTCTGAACATCATCCACGCGAACCGCACTATTTTGGTGCGCGGCCGCGTGGGTTTGCCTTTGGATTCTCTGGTCTCTGAACCTCCTCAGGCCCGGACCGCGTCAGGATGAGCGCGGACTGTGCATGTCACAACTGAAATGCCCAATCTCTGAACTTCCAGCGCGGCCGCGTAACAAAGTAGTGCGGTCTGCGCTGAGTCTCTTTGTTCCCCACTTCACTTGACTTTCACACTTGGCAGATTTCACTCTGTTTCAAGTCGATCTTTGACATTTGTCATCTTGTCGCTCAAACTTGCAATCAAACACAACTTGTAAGCATTTTGGGACTAATTTATGGCAATTCACGCACAAAGCTTAGGCAAGAATGGGTATAAAACGTGTTAAAATCATAGTTATCACTGCACTGTGTGCACTGTTTCTGAGGCGGTCACTTTCCAAGTGTGCACAATTGACTTTCATACTTCTGTCAGGGACATACAAGGAATCAAGTCATTGACTTGTTTCTCTATTTTTTACGCTTGCAGCAGTTCACATTAGCTCGAGTCTTGGCTGGAATCCGTTCATTTGTAATGTGTACCAAGTGTGTCAGGTTCCCTATCTGGTTCTTGACAGTAAATTTGTTAGATCATCAAAACATAAGGAAAAGACATTGAAAACCCATCATATACTATATTTGGCATGAAAGGAACTCAATCAGATTCAACAAGGGGTCCTATGATGCAGATAAGATATGTAGGAAAGCGACAATACACATGCACATACAAGGGAGATCAACAAGCAAATGACAATCAACATTGCACTCTTTGAATCATTATCCATAGGCTAGAATGTTAGCTCTGTTTTCTGGAAATGTAATTAGTATATGTTTAATCATGTTTTCTTTTAAATTTTGGAGGTGGATGGCTGCATCTGCCTGATTTTGTAAAGATAATTTTTTGATGAATGGAAAAGTCTGTTTAATAAAAAAAAATAAATCAAGCAGAGTATTTTTTGCATAAGATTAGAACATTTAAATGTATTTATGCTTCACTTGATGGTGAAAATGTTGGCCATGTCAAATGAATTGAGCAAGATTTTATAAAAAAAGATCAAGATATTGTTAATGTCATGGTATTTCTTGACATTACAAGGAAAAGGTTGCAAGATACGAGGAAAACTAGATGAGAATCTATATTGGATGATGTTTCCTCATTTTTATGATTGGAATAATATTTTGATTTCGAAGATGGATGAGTCTTACTTTCCTAGAATGTCGAAGCGTAAGTCTAATATTTGTTACTCACATCACTTGTGTGTTGAAATCTTTATTGCTGTAAATGATGTGCATCTTGATCAAGAGCTTAATGAACATTTGGATGTAGTGAGTAGTGATTTGCTTCTTGGGACGGCTAGCTTAAACCTAATTAATTCCTTTGCTAATTTTGATAAGGATAGAATAATGACATTGGCGAAGTATTATCCAAATGAGTTTGATAAATTGCAGATTCAGGATTTGAGTTATCAACTCGATACTTTTATAATTCATATGCGAGATGATGATCCCAAGTTCTCCAACTTTCAAGGAATTAGAGATTTGGCAAAAGCATTGATTGAAACAAATCTTGTGGAGGCTTATGCACTTGTTTATTTACTCGTGAAGTGGACTTTGATTTACCTATTGCTACTACAAATGTGGAGAGAACATTTTCATCTATGAAGCGAATAAAAATAAAGTGCGAAATAGCATTGTTGATCAATAATTAAATAATTTTTTAATTTGTTACATAGAACGTGAAACATTTGAAAAGGTAAGTAATGATTCCATCATTGACCGTTTTCAAACTATAAAAAATCGTCGAGGACAATTGTAAATGAATGATGTATATGCATATTTTTGTTTATTCGTGGTCACATGATCTCGTCAAGGATGAAAGAATTATGTTTGTCTTAGTTATTAGTTATAGCGACCAACTAATTATAGTAGTATTTTGTTAATTGAAAGATATTTTCAAGTTCCAGAAGATGAAAAAAGTGGTTATCTTTTTGTACTTTTCATGTAGAAGAAATTTTATGATTTCAATAATATTGCTGAAATTTTTTATGATGTGCACTAAGTTGCTATATTATTTTCCATTCAATATATTTATCTATATAAAACGAAAAGATGAATAACTCGAAGCTCAGCTCAAGGTTGATCAAACCGACTAAATATTTATCCCATTTGGACCTTATAATTAATAATACATCTACGTACAAATTAATACGGCAACCAAAACCTTCAAATTCTAGACCTCTCTCTGCTTGTACTTGTACCGATTTGACATTACACTCCTTAATTCAATGAAATTTCATTCAGACACTAGAACTTGATTAAAACATGTGTTTTTAACACCTCTAATCGTTGACCAAGCTTATTTGATGTTTATTTTGCTAAGGTATATATAGTAAAGTTTTTGGTTCAATATGGTGACTATGAGTTGTGACCAAGTAAAGTTTTTGGTTGAAGAAGGTGATTATAAAAAAAAAAAATGGGTTAAATTTATTTATTATTTTTGAAAAAAATAATTTTATGAAGAGAAATAACGATGCGGCATATGTTTATTTAACATGAAGCTTTAACTTATATAGAGTGGCACATAGGATCAGAGGCGTTTAAAACACCTATTTACAGGTTCAAGTGTTTGAATGAAATCTCATAGAATTGAGCAGACGAGATGTCAAATCGATACAAGTACAAGTATTATTTAAATTTTTTTACTGACACATTTAATAGTTAGAAAAACTATTTGATCATTGAGTTTTTCTCTTCTTCTTAGTTACTGACATTCTACTATTGACACGAAATGATACTTTGTGGCTTAGGGTGTGTTATGGAAAAAAGTTGTTTGCCCGAAAAATATTTTTGTGATTTTCATACTTATTTTTTGGTGTTTGGTTAGGTAGCAAAAGAAAATTCTCAAAAATATATAATTAAGGAAAATATTATGGGAGATGAAATGAGTAAAGGCGAGTGAGACAATGGCGAGGGTATTTGGTTGGGAGATGACGGGGAAAAGGGTGGGGGTAGCGGTGGTTAGGGGTTGTATGGGGTGCGGTTGGGAGGTTTGGGGGTGGGTGAAATAGGGTAGCGAAGGTTGAAAAAATATTTTTTTTTCTTGTGGTAGGAAAGTCATTTTCCTTTAATTGGAGGAAAATAAGTTCTTGACAAAAATATTTTTAAAAATATTTAAATCAATCAAACGTGAAAAAATTGGAAGATAGCAGCACTTTAAATTCTCACGTTCTATTATATGTCGCATTATTTTTACAAATAAGATATATTTTTATGTTTGGACATACTTTTAACTTACACTTTTCAATTTATTATTAGTGGCATAAAAATTAAAAGCGCCACGTTACAAAAGTCTTAGCGTTTGGACATAAGAATTGCAAAATTTCGGAAAAAGTGAATTTTTTTCAAGTGAAAATGATATTTGAAAGTAGAGTTGTGTTTGGATATGAATATATTTTTAATTTTTTTTGTGGGGGGGGGGGGGAGATTATTGTTAATGAGTTGAAGTGAAAATTTAAAAAAAAAACCTTTTCGAGTTCTTCAAATTTCGAAATTCATCTTCAAGTGAAAGTTAATTTTTTTTGGCTAAATACTGATTTCGAAAAAAAATAAAAAAATTTCGGAAAACTCTGAAAAATTTTCATGACCAAACGGGCTCTTTGTATGGCCAAACGGCCCCTTAATTTATTTCTTAAACTCCTATTCTCACTTAATTGAAACACAATCCGCACTATCACAGAAGAATCACTCCCCACCTTGGATCTCATATCAACGGTTCACATACTATCTCCTCCTTCGACACGGATCGACACTAGTAACCGTCGATATTACCTTTAACAATAAAATATCAACGGTTACGATTCAACCTTCCACTACCCACAAAAATAATCACCAGCTATATATAAAGCCCAACTCCTCACACCCTTTTCATCAAAATCCGAATCAACCACATCTATTCTCACTTCAAATTCAAAAATCCCCAAAATCTAGTTTCAATATGTCAGGAAGAGGAAAGGGAGGAAAAGGATTGGGCAAAGGAGGAGCTAAACGACACCGTAAGGTGCTTCGTGATAACATCCAGGGAATCACGAAGCCTGCAATTCGGCGTTTGGCTCGTAGAGGAGGAGTGAAACGTATTTCTGGTTTGATTTACGAGGAGACACGAGGTGTATTGAAGATATTTTTGGAGAATGTGATTCGTGATGCTGTGACCTACACAGAACACGCTAGGAGAAAGACTGTTACTGCTATGGATGTTGTTTACGCCCTCAAGAGACAGGGCAGGACTCTCTACGGATTTGGGGGTTAGATTTGTCAAATTAGGGTTTTTGTGGGGTAAGATTGTAGATTTGTTCTTTACTTTCTGACGTGGATTAAGGTTGGTTAGTTTTTGTTGAGCTTTGATAATGTAATTCTCCATTACATATTTAAGGAATAGTAGTTGCCCAAAAGATTCTCATTACTCATATTTTGTCCTCCACATTATTACCTTCTTTTCTTTAATTAGGTACTTATTTTGTATGGTATTATCCCATTAATATATTATAGGTGATACATAAACCTATAATTTTTTCTTTTTTTTTAAAGAAGTGAAGAGATACGGTTTACGACCTATCTTGAACAAATTTCTAAAGTTAAATGTTGAATTTTTATGATAGTTCAAAATGTTTCATAAGTTTAGTTGAATAAATTAATCGAATAGAAATAACGAGAACTTACTAAATCAATCGCATAAAGGCAAACTTCATGATTTATAATTCCTTCTAAAAATTAAGCCAATTTTGAGTTCTTTGTGTTGATTGGACAAAATGCTATCCAATATTTCAAGGGATAGTTGATAAGTAGAAAATTAGAAATTAATTGAAAATACTCAAAAAGTTGTTTGTGGGGTTCCTTTATTTTGATTTTCAACTCTTTTTCTTCGGGACAAATATATAACTAGACCCTTAAATTTGACTTTTTTTGTCATTTGAACACTTAAATATAAAATTGTTCCTATCAGATCTTTCAACTAAACCACATGTGTCAATTAGACACTTTGTAGATCATCCGAGAAAAACTTTTATAAAAATTATTGGATATGTAATTAGCTGCACTTGTGTATTTGATAGCTTTTAAGGCTTTCTTCTTTGCTTATGAAATAGCTGTATTTGTGTATTTGACCGCTTTGCTCTTTTGCTGAAGTACTATTTTTGTTAAAAGTTATTAATGTCAAAATGTAACTTCTATCAACCACTTGCGTTCTAGTTTGTAAAATTTTATTTCAATAGCTTACAAGTGTCGTGCAAAGAAAACAAGCATGCAAAATGAGAATAGTTAAATCCACGTACACTATACTCTCTTTGAAAAAAAAATTAAGAGGAAAAATGATGGGTTCACGAGAAGAAAAAGAGAAATAGAATGTAAGGTAAAAGTTGGCTTTAATTGGAATAATATATTAGAATGTCATAATTTAATAATAACAATAATAATAATAATAATAATAATAATAATAATAATACATAACATTTTTCTCATTTTTCACACGTCTTTCTCCACGCACTCAATTATGTCACTACAAAGTGTCTAATTGGCACAAATATAACTTAGTTGAAGGGCCTAACAGGAACAACTCTATGTTTAAGTGTCAAAATGACAAAAAAGATCAAGTTTAAGGTCCAGTAGTTATGTATTCTGCCTTTTCTTTAATTGTCTTTTATACTGTTGGCTAGTAAAATGAGAGAGGCGGTCATAAGTTACAAGTAAATGTTTCCATTTTTATATGCCAAAAAAAAAAGAATTGTAAAAAATTAAACAAATAAAGTAAAGAACTCCACAAGCATCGTTATACTTAATTTTTATCAAATTTATCCGATAGTACGTTGAATGACAAGCTGCCCTACCAACGTAGAGAACTCAAAGTAATTTTCTAAAAGGGATCATAAACAAAGAAATTACTGGCTTTATATTGGTGATGACTCAATAAGCTCTCCTTATTTTCAATTTGAGAGACGTCCGATTCTACGCTTTGCCTCATATGAAAAGTTACTCTTAGCTTTTTCTACTTATTAATATTTACTTTTTATTCAATATTTTTAATGCTGAGCAAAAGTAGTCATAGTTGAAAAGACGTTGATTTCTACGGAGGGGTCTTAAAAATGGTTGCTTCTCTTAAATGAAACTGGTTTATAAAGTGGCCCCAATTTCAATTCTCTAAAAGCTTCGGATTCTCTCTTTTACTTTTACCTACTAAACTCCTTGTCAATGGATCTGAACCATTTGAGCAAAGGTTCAAATATCAATACCAACAGAAGTCATACTAGTACAAGTTTTTAAATATCTTAGTTATATTTGTTTCTGTGATCAAATAGGAAAAAACTAAAAAGAGAATGTTGATAGCTCAAAAGTGTATGTCCAAGTTATTTTCCAGTTCTCACCAGCCTCCTACTTGACATGGAACCTGCCTGTGGTGCTTCGTGTATGTATTCCTCCATAGTTGCCAAAAAGGAAGCAGGAGGCTACAAAATTACCATAAAAGAAGCAAATTAAGAAAACAACTTGATTCATAAAGATTGTGTAATTTGACATCAATCTTATATATAAATTGTAATTATTACTATTATTATTATTATTATTATTTTTGAAAAGATACAAATAATGTTTGGTTTTCTGCTACGTTATGGATCCTGAACTTACAGTTACAAGTTCAAAAGTTAAGGACACTTGGTCCTGAACTTCGAGTTCCAAGTTCAAAAGTTAAGAATGCTTGGTCCTGAACTTAGAATTACAAGTTCTAAAGTTAAGGATACTTGGTCCTGAACTTAGACTAACAAGCTCAAAAGTTAAGGACAATAAGTCCTGAACTTAGACAAACAAGCTCAAAAGTTAAGGACACTTGGTTCCGAATTTACAGTTAGAAGTTCAAAAGTTAAGGACATGTAGACCTGAAGTTCTCAAGTTAAGTTCAAAAGTTAAGGACACGTAGTCCTGAAGTTAAGTTCAAAAGTTAAGGACATGAAGTCCTGAAGTCCTGAAGTTAAGTTCAAAAGTTAAGGACATGAATTCTTGAAGTCCTGAAGTCCTGAAATTAAGTTCAAAAGTTAAGGACATGAGCAGAATGGTATTTTTGTCATGACAGTTAAAATTTATTAAAGCAGTGGCTAAAGACTAAAGACATTTTAAACAGTGACTTAAAAGTAAATAAATGTGTTACTAGTGGCTAACCGTGCACTTTTTCCAAATTTAGCAGGCGGGAGAGTGTTCATCCAAACCTCCTTCATTGAAAAATTATATACCGTATATCATGTATAAGGCAAAATTTATTTTATACCTCTATATATTATATTTTGAATTCCATTAACATAACCCAATAGTCAAGAAGGTTCAAAATCTTTGTGAGGTCACTGATTCAATTCTCACGTGCCATAATCTCTTTAATTTTTTTTTGACCTCCTTGAAAGAAATCCTACATACGCCACTGCTTGAAGTTTGGTATCTTTATCAGTTAGTTAATCACCATCGTCGTGCGACCTCCAAAATTATCTTGTTGAGAAAAGAGAGTAGAAAGGAAAATAAATGGTCTGAAGAAGAGATACCATTTTCTTTTTAAAAAAATAATTTTTTTAAGGTGTTTAATAAGTTGAGTTAGTACAAATTGAATTTAAAATGTAATTTTAAAGTAAATAATTAAATTTATATTTTAAGGCCAATAGCAAATTGATTAATCCAAAGTGTGTATACTGAAATGAAGATGAGATTAAGATAAAGTATCATCATTTCGTTTTGCCGCACGATAAAGATCGAATTGTATCGATACATATTGCATGGTGAATTTTTTAGGTCAAATGCATATGCAGTCCTCTAAATTTGTCCTAATTTTTCACCTAAACAATTAAACTTGAGCTGAAAAGTTAGTTAAAATATAGAACACTATATATGTAAAAGTTAACAAGCTAGTATTCTTAAAATTTGTGAATCTTGGAACAAGGTTTTTCTTTTCTTTCTAACACCATTCTTATATTTAAAATCTATTTGATCCTTGCATCCTTATTATTTTCCTTACTGGCATGTTATATGAATTGACATGATAATATTATTTCGTACTATTCTATGTGGACACACTTTCTATTACTCATTTCGGTTGCTTTAGGCACACCTATAAAGAAAATACTAAATTCTAGACAAAAGTAGTTAGTGTGACTAAACTACCCTTAATTAAATGTTGCAGCATAGTTAATGTGAGAAGTAAAAGACTTTTTAGAGATACGTATATGAGGGTAATTTTGGAAAAACAAATTGAATTGTTTCTTTGTTATATAAATGGACACTTATTTTGGATTAAAATAAAAAAATAAATTGGTCACTTATTGTGGATCGGAGGAGTAGTTTCTAAAAAAGATTCACACTTTCATATTTAATTACTTACTTCGATCCACAATAAGTGACTAATTTGTTTTTGGCACACCCATTAAGGAAATACTAAATTATAAACGAAAATAGTTAGTGTGACTAAACTACCCTTCATTAAATGTTACACTATAGTTATAGACTTATAGTAGCATTTACTTCTCTTCTCAAATGTGATGAGTAAATGACTTTTTAGAGATACGTGCTGTAAGCACGTGATTTTTGCCCTATATGAGAAATACTCCCAAAAATTCAAAATAAAATAGTTTTGGTTGTGTG
>MU672685.1:0-17331 GCA_026770625.1 Nicotiana glauca | reverse complement strand
CAGCAAAATAGTGGCTATTTTTCATTGACTTGGTAAACGCTGACTATTTTTCATTGACCAGTGTGAAAACTGGTTATACCAATGGTATACTTGCGGGAGACTGGAGCACCAGTGCTCCAAACTCCAGTATATTATACTAGACAATTATACTTGCTGGAACTCCCGTAAAATTTGCGGGAGTTCCAGCATAATTATGCTTGAACTCCCGTAAAATTTGCAGGAGTTCCAGCATAGTTATCCTGGAACTCCCGTAAAATTTACGGGAGTTCAAGCATACTTATGCTGGAACTCCCGTAAATTTGCGGGCGTATTTTTTCGGATTTTGAACAGTATTTTCGCTCAAATTTAAAATGGCTAAATTTTGATGACTTTTAGCTATGTGATTGATGGTGACAGTTAAAAATTTTCATTTCCCTTCTTATAATAAAACTTGTATGGTGCACTTTCTTTTTTTCTCTTCTTCCTGTTAGGCTATCTATTCTCTCAAAAGTAAGGGTAAGGGCATTGGATAAATTAAATTGTACATTTCTTTTCATTTTTCTAAAGTTTTCAAACATTGCAACAAACATATTGAATCAATGAAAATTTATAGTGATATCAAGTTATCAACTTCTAAAATCAAGTTATATTATTCTAACTTTAACTTATTATATACTTAAATTGTAGCATGAGTAGAATTTACTTATAGGTGTATATTGGTTTTTTGTCGAATATTAGAATTCAGATGTGTCAACTAAACAATATAAATCAAATTACTCAAAATACACACAAAAAAAAAAAAAAGGGGAGAAGAACTGAACTTCAATACAATCTATTTAATCATTGTCTTAGAAAAATTAGATGAATTGGCTAAGTTATCAACTAAAAAAGAAATTTAAAGAGAATCAATTATAAAAGCATATTAATAGCGACGCAACTTAAAAAATTAGAAAATTTACTTTAATAAAAGTAATTTTTATTTCTTTTTCCTTTTTCTTTGCCAAAAAGCTTAAGGCCTCTAAATAAGTTTTGCTTGAAGCCACCAATTTAGATGTGCCACCCTTGGGGGATCCGACAAAAGAGGGTAGGGTTTAATTAGGGATATATGACATTTAATTAGGTTAAATTTTTTTAATTATATATAAAAATAAAATACCTAATATTTTATCATACTTGAATTTTTTGTCTTTTAGCGGTCGGATTTTTCTTTTAGGATTAATCTCGTATTTTTACCTTTTATTGTTTTATTTTAGTAGGTTTACTTTAAAGAAATCGAAAATCACAAAATAGTCGCAATTTTAGATATGACTTTTCTTTCAATTTGCAAAAGATCCAGAAAAGGAGATGATAGGCCTACTTTCATAAACTTCTAAATGAAGAAGGGGATCAAAATATTATATTAGGTGAATTGAGGAATGCCCCATGAAGTAAGTTATTATAGGGACATTGAGGTCGATGAGGTCACAGAGGCAATACGTAAGATGAAGAGGGGCAAAGCTACCGGGCCAGATGAAATTCCGGTTGAACTTTGAAGGTGTGTGGGTAGAGCAGGCTTGGAATGGCTTACTGGGTTGTTTAATGTTATATTCAAGACTAATAAGATGCCTAAAAAGTGGAGGTGGAATACAATGATTCCGTTGTATAAGAACAAAGGCGATATCCAAAGCTGTAACAACTATAGGGGTATCAAATTACTAAGTCATACTATGAAAGTCTGGGAGAGAGTGGTAGAAATGAAAGTGTGAAGGACGGTATCTATTTTAGACAACCAGTTCGGGTTCATGCCGGAGAGATCTACCACAAAAGCTATCCACCTTATTAGGAGGATGGTGGAACAATACAAGGATAAGAAGAAAGATCTCCACATAATGTTTATCAATCTGGAGAAAGCGTACGAAAGGGTTCCTAGGGAGGTCTTATGGAGCTGATTAGAGGCTAAAGAGGTCCCTGTTGCCTACATTAGGGTGATTAAAGACATCTATGATGGAGCTAAGACGAGGGTTAGGACAGTAGGAGGCAACTCCGAGCATTTTCTGGTTGTTACGGGGTTGCATCAAGGGTCTGCATTCAGCCCTTTCCTATTTGCCCTGGTGATGGATGCCATAACGCATCATATTCAAGGGGAGGTTCCATGGTGCATGCTATTTGCTGATGACATAGTCCTAATTGACGAGACACGACGCGGTGTAAACGTGAGGCTAGAGGTTTGGAGACATGCCCTTGAGTCAAAAGGTTTCAGATTGAGCAGGACGAAGACCGAATACCTCGAGTGCAAATTTAGGGCCGCATCGACGGAAGAGGGAGTGGAAGTGAGGCTTGACTCTCAAGTCATCCCTAAGAGGGGTAGTTTCAAGTACCTTGGGTCAGTTATTCGGGGGACCGGGGAGATCGACGAGGATGTCACACACCGTATAGGGGTAGGGTGGATAAAGTGGAGATTAGCGACGGGAGTTATGTGTGACAAGAAAGTTCCACCGTTACTAAAAGGTAAGTTTTATAGAGCAGCGGTTATGCCTGCCATGTTGTATGAGACCGAGTGTTGGCCGGTTAAGAACTCATACATCCAGAAGATGAAAGTAGCGGAGATGAGGAAGTTGAGGTGGATATGCGAGCATACAAGGATGGATAAGATTAGGAATAAAGATATTCGAGAGAAGGTGGGCGTGACCCCCATAGAGGACAAGATGCGGGAAGCAAGACTTAGATGGTTCGGACACATTTAGAGGAGGAGCACTGATGCACCGGTGAGAAAGTGCGAGCGACTGGCTGTGGTGGGCACGACAAGAGGTAGAGGGAGACCTAAGAAGTGTTGGGGAGAGGTGATCAGGCAGGATATGTCGCGACTTAGGATTACGGAGGACATGGCCCTTGACAGGAAATTGTGGAGGTCGAGCATTAAGGTTGTAGGTTAGGGGGAAGTTGTGGTTATTTTTACAGTGCACTAGACAGAGACTAGCCAGTTAGGAGTTAGTCTTAGGATGCTACTGATCAGCTACTGATGCAGGGCTTTGTCTATTGGATATTAGTATACCTTCCATCTTTTTCGTATTTTCTATATTTCTTATATTGCTGTTATTTCATTATTTTAGGTTATGTTATGTATTTTATGTTATTTTATTATGAGTTTGTTGATAGTACTAACTTATCGTCTTTCTTGTTACTTTCTTGAGCCGAGGGACTCCTGGAAACAACCTCTCTGCCCCTCGGAGTAGGGGTAAAGTCTGCGTATATATTACCCTGTCCAGACCTCACTTGTGGAATTATACTGGGATGTTGTTGTTGTTGTTGTTGTTGTTGCAAAAGATCCCTAAAATATATCTTTATTTGGTTTAGCGTAATTTTTTAAGTTAGAAGTTCAACAAATAAATATTGCGTATTTGGTAGAGTAGTAATTTAAAGGGAAAACAAATGAAAAAAAGATGCCCTATCACTTCTCTTGCATCTCACTCCCATAGGATAATTAATGTAATTTTATTTGGTATCTTCCTCCACCAATCATATGCACAACACGCACATACGCCTCATTCACATAGGATAATAAATATTTTAGTTTTTTGATGGAATTTTTCTCACTTATACACGTTACAATCACAAATTGGAACACCATATTTTCCCCCTTTTCTTGCCTTCTAATTCACCTACTTGGCACCTAAAAGACACACACTAAAGAACACACAAAAGAAAAGAGGGGGGAGGGGGGAGGAGGAGGAGCAGACTTGGCTCCCATCACGTATTCTTTCTCGAAACATATACCATTATTTCCAGCCATGTAAAACCCTTCCGCAGCTCACCAAAATAGCCATGTAAGTAGTCTTTAACTGTCACGGACCAGAAATCCACCACAGATGTCGTGATGGTACTTAATCTTTAAGACTAAGTAAGTTGATTACTATAACAATTTAAGCTAGTTTTTTTCTTCATTTTGAAACATAGTTTAATACAAGTACCGAAACAAAAGCGGAAATAGGCATATCCGGCAATAATCATAACAACCTCCCAAGACTGGTAATACAGAGTCACAAACTCTAGTTAGATACATGGAATGATCTCAAGGATTGTCACACCTCCTTTTTTACACACTCGAAGGTAGCACAAGAGAGTTTTTCCAATTTAAGTGACATTATTCAAAATGAGATTATTTATTCATTTTTATTCAGAGTCGCCACTTGGGATAGTTTATTTGGTGTCCCAAGTCACGAACCAGAAATTCTGAATAAGGAATTCTGTTAAACCGAGGGAAGGTGTTAGGCATCCCCGGATTCCGTGGTTCTAGCACGGTCGCTTAAACTGTTATAATTGGACTATTATCTGATTTTAATAAATGTTTTAACCTATGATGCATTTTTAAATTTATTAACCACTTTTCATTAATTTTAAGAAGATTTCAACGTCATCTAAAATATGTCTTTGGACCATGCCACATGAAATGCACCCGCAGTCCGAGACATATTTTATTTAACGTTGTGAGATTTGGATTTGGGTCACATGAAATGCGCACCCGAATTTAAGAAGGTAAATTATTAAAATAACGCGCCTAAAACAACTAGGCGTTGTTAACTTTGCGAGGGACATAGAAAATTTGCTAAATAGCATGCCTCGAATTCTAAGGGTTTTAAGAGAAATAACTAATTGAGGGCCATGCATTTGAGATTTTATTTAGTACGGCACACCTCGATTCCATTTCTAAAAGGGAATTTAAACTAAGTCTGGAGGGCCATAATCTATTTATGCTATTAAATATGGCTCACCTCAATTAGGGTCAGCCAGTAGAACGAGCTTGGGCCCAACAACGGCATCAACAAGAAAACACACATGTAGCAAGGATTGTCATTTTTGTTTCTAAATGGTTTCAAGACTTTGGGCTAGAGTTGAGCCCAAGTCTGACAAATGGGGTGGGAGCATTAACATTTGACCCTAGATCGAGTCCCTGAGAGCCCAAATCAATTCAATAATAGGAATTAAGCCCCCAAATGGCCACTATGAAATCAAACCCCAAATAAAATGATTGATCTTCAGTGTTAAGAACAAACGGGTCATTAATCACTTGAAACAACGAAATACCTAAGACTCAAAACCATTCAATTGAATTTTTACAAGTTGTAATTATAAATCCTTATCCACAAGCAATTTACTCATAAATCTGTATACTAACATGGTTTTCAGATTCAGCAGGCGTGTATAGACATATTCTTTCCCTGTACCCAAGCCCTCTCACTTTGAATCATCATTCCAAATAACTTGAAACTAACAATTATCTTGCAAAGCATTAAGAGATCCAACACAAACTACTTTATGCTAACATGCTCAAACATAAGTGAGTAATTATCCAATCAACACATTCCATCAAGTGTCCTTTCAGTTCAAATTTAAATACCATAACATGGACTCCAAATCTGACATTTAACTAACGAGTGTTTTGCTTAAAATAATTTCACATCAAATACCAACCTACTCAATTCTCATACAGTCCATGAAATGAACTAGGAATCATTTTATCTAAGAAAAAATGAACTAAACTAAAGATTCAAAACATAGAGGTCATGCTTAGTATTCTGAAATTTATTTCACACTTCGAATTAGAACTTTACATGAGGTGGAATTCAAGGAAATATACCTGGAAATCAAAAGGGAAATAGAAAGGGTGAAGAGTCAGCAGAACAACAACAGAACAACACCAGCTTCAGCAAAACCGGTTCAAACCAAAAAAATTGATATGAAGCAGTCCAAAAAAACTCCCAATCGAACAATAACCCAATGATAACTTCATAACCAAACTCTTAAAACCAGACTCAATCCATTTTGACCGCAGATGAATCAAAAAATATTTCAGAATTGAAAAACTTCAGAAAATCACCAAAGAGCTATCAATGGAACATATCCTTGTAAAATTTTAGCTGTTTTGAATTTTTCTGAATTTTAATCCTTTTTTTGTCTCTAAAATCTGAATTGAGCTTCCCTTAGCAATGCCTTTATAGGTAAGCTATTAGGGCAGCCTTAAGGGTTCAATTTTTACTTAGTGACCCTTTTCAATTATCATTTTTCGCTACTTGGTCCTTGGTTTTCTGACGTGTTGGCCAAGTAAACCTATTTTTCAGCTTCTAAGAAGCTTTCTAAGGTAGTTAACAAAAGATTCATTAATTAAACTACCCAAATTACCCTTTAGTTGCCCTGTTTTTACCAAACGGACATGGGCAATTTGACCCAATGATCCAATTTCACAACTGGGCTTGCCCTTCTTTTCCTAAATGGTTCAAAAAAATTCCAAGACTCAAACAAACCATTAGCCCAATTAAAAATTTGAAATACTAAAAAATGTAAACATTTTCAGTAATTAACTCCTAGACTAATCAATCTAGTAACTTGAATTGCTAAATTAGCGAACTAAATTAACGGACTAACATTAATAATTAAAGAGAAATGCCAAAATAATCATGCATGAACAAATAATTATGGAAAAACTAAAGCACACAAACAATTTGAACAAAACACTTTTGAATTCAAGACGAGTTTTCTTAAAATTAAATGACCTAAAACAAAACCAAAGGGAACGACTAGCCTGAACTAAAAGGAACACATGCAGAAAGGTCTTTGATACACCAAAAGAAGAAGAAGAGTTATAAAAGAAAAATAAGAAAGGAAGATGAAGAAAGACTCTGAGAATACCTATCCAAAACAGGTAAGAAAGAACCCTGGAATCGACCATTTGGATAGTCAGAGTTTGGGCCGAATTAGAACTTAATCGCGTATTCTCGATGAAAACATGCGACTAAGGTCCAATTCCGAGTCCAAAACTTCAATCAACTGGCTAGCTTGCATTTTGGGATTTTAGGGTTCTGCTTTGATCCGATATTTGAGGATCTCAGAGATGATTTGGGGAAAGATGGTCCTGCAATAAGGTGAGGAGATGAAGGAGGTGATTGGGTATAAATTTGCTGGCGGTTGATGGTGGCGCTGCCAACGGAAAAAATTGAGATTTTAAGGCGGCTGGCTAGGGTTCCGATTATCGAATATTTGAGGAATCCTGGGGGGATTTGAGGGAAAATGATTAGAGGTTTGGGATGGGGTGGTGGAGATGAGTATTTGGTGTAAAAATGGTAGCATTTGGCCGCCGGCCGCCGCCGTGGGCGATTTTTGGTGGGCGTCAGGCGATGATTCAAGGTGGCGTTACTTAGGTCTCTGAAGGGTGTGTGAGAGATGATTGGGGGGAGGGGGGAGGGGGCATTTGGACATTTAAATAGAAAAACCCTCATCAGTTCCGGACTGTTGGATTGATGTGATCCGACGTTCGCGATTAAAAGAAGGCAAAACGGGGTCGTTTGGAGGGTAAGGGGGATGGACCAAGTTAACAGGCGGGTTTGGGAAATTAAAGGCTTCTGGGCCTGGGTTGGGCAGATTTGGGTATAGGATTTGATCCAAATTCAAATTAAACTCTTTTCCCAAGTTCGTTTCTTTTATTTTTCTAATTTTTCCTTTTCTTTTTTTATTAAAATTCTAAATTATCCAAAAGTGTGAAATTAAAATAATTAACTAATTATAAAAATTATAAAAACTACTTAATCCTAAATGAAAAGAGAGAAAATAAATAAAAGAAAAAAGTGTAAAAATAAAGTATTTTTTGTGATTTTTGATTTTTATAAAATAAATAATTACTAATTAATCCTAAAAATATAAACATAAATCCTACATGCAATGCATGATATTTTGGTTTTTTTTTAATAATTTTTATTGGAAATTAAATATGCACAATAATGCAAATAACTAACAAAAATTCTACGAAAAATCCCATAAAATTGCAAAAATTAACAAAAAATCTATTTTCTTGGGATTTATAGGAGTATTTTGTATAGGGCAAAAATCACGTACTTATAGCTGTCCCTCTTTACTCGGAAACATGAAGAGTTTTCGGGCAAAGATAAAGTGAGCAATATGAGGGATTTTTTTCCGTTAGAAACTCCATGGGAAGCATTTTTTGAAAGAGTCTGACCGATCCTTGCTTCAAAGGTTGCCTAGATATACTTGGCTATAAAAGAATCAGGTCAGTGTAATTTTGGAAGTTTTGGTAGCTGGGACAATTGGAAATCTGTGATTTCACTGTTGTTGTTGCTGCTACTGCTTGCCGAACTCCTTATTACACTAAAAGGAAAGTTAGAAAATCTAAGCTAGCTAATCCTATCAGCTACGTGTTACAAAATTCCTATCTATAAATCTTTTGAAGCTTGATCTTGAGTCTTGGCTAGTTCTTGCTGCAGACTCCGATCTGAATCTTGATGCTCATCATCTATAAGTACTGGTTCTTTCTTCGGCTTTGGATCAAGGCGGGACATGCGAAGCTTGTGACTTCAATCATATCTTGAGCAGTCCACATCTTTCTCCGTTTCAACCTTTGAATTTATTTCTTTTTGTTCCTTTTCTTCTTTTTCTTTATTTTGGATTGAGACTCATTTTTTGGTCATCTCAAATCCTGTGCTTCGAGGTTAAACCTGCTCAGACACCAAAAACAAACAAACGAACAAAATTTTTGTGCCCAAGTTTTCACTAAAAAAATTTCGTGAGTCATTTGCAACACAAACTTGAGCTATCTCTTTATTGAAAACAATAAAAATCAGGATTGTGTATCCTTGGGAATAGGGAGTGCAGCCCTAAATTGGGAGGATTGCCAGGTTATGCTGGAAAGCTAACCGGGTTATGCCGGAAGAAAAGAAAAAAGTCCCTGGGTTACGCCAGAGAGGTCCATGGGTTATGCCGGGACAAACAAAAAAAGGTCCTTGGGTTATGCCAGGGAGATCCACGGGTTATTCCGGGATAAAAGAAAAAGGGTCCTTGGGTTATGCGAGGGAGATCCACGGGTTATGCCGGGACAAAAAAAAAAGGGTCCTTGGGTTATGCCAGGGAGGTCCACGGGTTATGCCGGGACAAAAGAAAAAGGGTCCTTGGGTTATGCCAGGGAGGTCCACGGGTTATGCAGTGAGGTCCACGGGTTATGTCGGGACAAAAGAAAAACGGTCCTTGGGTTATGCCAGGGAGGTCTACGAGTTATGTCGGGATAAAAGAAAAAAGGTCCTTGGGTTATGCCAGGGAGGTCCACGGGTTATGCTGGGAGAAAAAGAAAAAAAGGTTCTTGGGTTATGCCAGGGAGGTCTATGGGTTATGCTTGGAGAAAAGAAAAAGGTCCTTGGGTTATGCAGGGAAGTCCATGGGTTATGCCGGAAAAAAAGGTAAAAGGTCCTTGGGTTATGCCAGGGAGGTCCACGCGTTATGCCGGGAGAAAAAAAAATATCCTTGCGTTATGCCAGGGAGGTCCACAGGTTATGCCGGGAGAAAAAGAAAAAATGTCCTTGGGTTATGCCCGAGAGGTCCACGGGTTAAGCCGGGAGAAAAAAAAAAGGTCCTTGGGTTATGCGAGGGAGGTCCACTGGTTATGCCGGGAGAAAAGGAAAAAGGTCCTTGGGTTATGCCAGGGAGAAAATGGAAAAGGTCCTCGGGCTATGCCGAGGAGGTCCACGGGTTATGTCGGGGATCAACTAGGGAGTGGAACCCTATAATGGAAAATACTACCAGGTTATGCTGGTAGCGACTAGGGAATGAGACCCTATGTGGGAAAGGATGCAACTAGAGATTGGAGGCCCTATGTCTAAAAATCTCAACTCAGGGATTGGAGCCCTAATGTTGGTAAAAAAGGCGACTAGGGAATGGAGGCCCTATATCTACAAATCTCAACTCAGGGATTGGAGCCCTAATATTGGCAAAAAAAGCGATTAGGGAATGGAGGCCCTATGTCTAAAATCTCAACTTAGGGATTGGAGCCCTAATGTTGGCAAAAAGGTGACTAGGGAATGGAGTCCCGATGTCTAAAAATCTCAACTCAGGGATTGGATCCCTAATGTTGGTAAAAAAAGACGACTACGGAATGGAGGCCATGTGTCTAAAATCTCAACACAGGGATTGGAGCCCTAATGTTGGCAAAGCATAAAAAATTTGATATTGAGGATTCTAAACTATCATTTTTGTTTGGATTTTCTTCTTTTTCTTCTCTTTTTTTTAAATTTCATTTTTCATCATTTAAAAAAAAATGCAGGAAAGAACTTGTTGGAAACTTCCCTTTTTGGATTGATTATTTGCTGCAAAGCTGTTTCTAGCACTTGCGCACTTCTTTTTCCTTTTTGGTTGCACCTGCTTCTTGTACGGTTGCTTTGGATTGCATCTGTCTCAAATTTCAAACAAAGAACAATTGTTAGTTTGAAACAGTGGTTGGTTTTGTGGCATTGATTGTCTTATTCACTTAATCCTGGCCCAGCTTTTTTGATGAATATCTCAATTGCAACTGCTTATTTCCTGAGGACCAATTTCATTTCAGGCCCTGAGAACCTATGATTTTTTCTAGATTTTGCCATGACGGTTGGTTAGTGGAACTCAACCTTTTCAACTTTATTTGCCTTTATAGGCACTTCAATTTGATTTTCTCCTTCCAAGAATTTTTATTTTGAAGCATTGGCTGCCATGACCAGTCGAGGTCGACTTATGCCCCTGACGAGATTGGGTTCCTTTTTGCACATTAGCTCGCGTCAAATGAGAACCCTATAAATCAGTCTTGTCATCCCTTCTTTGTCTTGGCTTCGGAACAGTATTATACCGAAAGGGATTCAAAGAAAACAAACAATGGAATGGAGAATGAGTTTAAAACAAGAAGTGTCCTTTTCGGGGAAAGGAAAGAAGGACTTATCTAGAGTACATGCAGACTTCAATGAACATGACATGCCTTTTGGATTGGATGCCTGATCTGTGTAAACCGTCCGACTCTCAAAAATTCATCACAGCTTTTGCTTCAAAATTCGAGAAACCTTGCAAGGACTTTATCGATGCCGATAGCTGTGAGGATCTTCTTTTCAATCAATGGGGACCTTTGCAGGTTTTCACTAGCTGACCTCTCTCATTTCTCTTTTCACCATCACCTTATAGTGCCCGTGTGGGTTTTCACTAACAAGACTCTCTCATTTTAATTTTTCTCTGCTTACCATTGCCTTACGGTGCCCATGTGGGTTTTCACCAATAAGACCCTCTTATTTTATTTATCTCATTTTGATTGCATCAGATACAAGTAGTTACATTCTCCGATCCTTGAATCATTCTCAAAGATTGATCGGAAAGACTTGAACAGAATTTGGGGTAAAAAGAAATTGGATGGAATTACAACTTTGGAACCTTTCTGGTGAACCGTCGCTGAACCATTATAACTTTTGCCCCAGTTCACTTTCGGGGGACCTTGGATTTTTATTTTGGTGTGACTAAACCCCAGAGAGAGGCTGCCTACGTATCCTTTCGGAATCAAGTCGAACGTATTTCAGGTAAACTTTATTTTTGATTTTCTTTTTTTCTGTTTTGTTTTATTTTCTTTTCTTTTCTCTTTCTTTTTTTTCTTCATTTTTCATTTCCTTTTTCCTTTCTCTTCTTTTTTCTTTATCTTTTCTCTTCTTTTTTTCATTTTCTTTGCCTTTTCTTCCTTTTTTTATGTTTCTTTTCTTTTTCTTCTTTCTTTTTCCTTTTTTTTAAAATTTCATTTTTAATAACACTTTCAGATTCCCAAGAGGGTAATCAAATAATGGGAGCCGACTCAAAGGATTTGCAAAGGGTTGATAGTATTTGGGTAGCGAGAACGAAAGCCTTCGCCATCCCAACCGGAGAATATTAGAACTATACGGAGGATCCAACATAGTACATTTTCACTGCATTTGCATTGACAGTTGTTTCAGGGATATTTTCTTCGATGTGTCCCAAGTACAACGCACTCTTTTAGCAGTACTCTTGTTGCAATGTATGGAACTTTCCAATCCGGAACCAATTTTCCTTCAGCTGTTCCAACTATTTGTTTTATTTCCTCAAACTTATCTTCTTGGCATTTTGACTCTTGATTCATTATTTCGAAGTTTGAAAGCGTTTTGGGACCTGAACATGAAGTCCGCAAGCATGTCATGTTATTAAAATCTGCATTTAATAGAACTGAAAAGAGAATAAGAAAAATAACAAGATTAAGAAAAGAGACATTCCTGGACAATGAAATATTAATTTCATTTAATTTTTGATTTTTTTGATTTTTTCTTCAATTTTTGAAGACAAAAGGGTTTACATCGGAAAGTAAGACAATAGAGTAAAACATCTGAATCACACCCTGAGATAATCCGGACACAGAAAGGAAAGCAAGACTAGCTACTGAGACTCCCGTTTGATGGGAACTTTCATGCTTGGCGACCATTTTTTGGCTTTTCTTCTGTCTCGGCAATGGCTGCAACGGCCTTCAGTGCCGGATCAAATTCCTCATCTTCACAAATCATTCCGACTATTGGCCCATCATTGTGGGCAGACAATAGATTGTTCATCACATCAGGAGCTTTTTCCTCCCGAAAAATAATTCTTTCAGCTTTAATCAAATCTTTAACTGCCCTTTTGATGGTCCAATAGTCCTCTGTACTATGTTCCACTACTCTCGAGTGGTATTCACATATAGCATTAGCTTGGTACGAGAGGGACTCGGGGTTCGGCCGGTTCAGTGCCATTGGATGTAATAGATTTAGCCTGTTGGCTTTTGGAACAAGCTTGAATATGATTCGCCAATAGGGGTGAATTGATTCTTTCTGAAAGGATCTCTTGGGCGAGGATTGTAATGGGGATCATTTGGTTGGGGATTATATGGAGCTTGGTAAGGATGGGCATTTATGGGAGATATAACTCAGTTTTGTGTATGATGTTGTGGCCGCGGGTAAGGTTGCGCGTTCATCACTATATAGGGAGGCTGTGCCACAACATAAGCAGTATCTTGAAGGGGGTAATAGTATGGTGGGGCCATAGGAGGCACATATGATTGGCTGAATGACATACAGGCCCCCCTCGAGCTTAAAACCGTCTTGGCTCCCTCGTCAACCCCATTTCTTTTCATCAAACTCTCCGAACCATTCTGAGCAACCTGTGATGTGGCCTTAAAGACAGCATGACTCAATATTCGCCCAATTTTTTAAACCGTTTTCAACCATTTCCCCAATTTTAATAGTCTCAGCAAATGGCTTACCCACAGCAAACATCATGTTCTGGAAGTAGTCCGCCTCTTTGTCTTGTAGAAAGACAGTGAACATTTTAATTTCATCAATTGAGGCTTTACCATGGCAGCTTGCTCACGCCATTTGACAGCATATTCGCGGAAGCTTTCCGTGATTTTCCTTTTCAAATTGGACAAAGTGTTCCTATCGGGAGTGATGTCCATATTATAAAGGAACTGGACGACAAAATCTCAAGCCATATCATCGCACACGTGCCAATGAGTAATTTCTTGATCCGTATACCACTCAAAAGCGATTCAGGTGAGGCTTTCACCAAAATAGGCTATCAACAACTCCTCTTTTCCACCAACACCGCTCAACTAGTGGCAGTATCGTTTCAGATAAGCGACCGGGTCTCCATGCCCATCGTACTTCTCAAATTTTTGCATCTTGAAGCCAACTAGCAAGTGAACATGGGGAAGCATATAGAGGTCAGAGTATGAGATACTCTTTTGGCCACTCAGACCTTGTATGTTTTTCAAGCTTTGTTCTAGGCTCTTCATTTTCCGAGCAATTTCCTCTTGTTCGGAGTTTTTAACAACCTTTTCTTGCTCCACCGAGAGATCATATCGTGTAGGTTGAGTGAAAGAGTGCGGGGTCACATATGTCATATCTGATTGAAGCTGTGGACCCTGAAAGGTAATCATCGAAGGCGGTGCCCTTGGAGCTGATGCTTGGGGGCGAACCACAGAAGGCTTGCCAGGATCATTGGAAGGCATTAGAGGGTGACTACATGGGATGAGGGGATTGGGTAAAGGGGCATTGGTAACCTCACCTAACCTGGGGATCAAGTCAGGGAACCCAGGAATTGAACTTGGCGGTTCCCTACCATTAGACCAAGCATTCCACATTTCCAATATGTGGAGACGCAACATCTGATTCTCTTCAGCAACTGCTAATTCTAGCTGCAGAATAGCCGATGCCGGGCTATCCTCAGGACGAATGACTGGTAGATTACTAGTGGAGGCCATCTGTGCCTTTGGATCTTATGAAGGAGGGGAGGCTAGACTACCAACAAAACCAACCACCAAAACCTGATTTTTTGCACACGCAACAACCTTGTTAGTTTTAATCGCTTAATAGATAGGTAATCGCACGTTTGGATGCAGTGCACCTCAACAGTTAAATGTTTCTACCATGTATTTGAACGGTTGCATGTTTCATCCCGGCCTTAACTAACTTTCTCAGTATGTGCCTCTTTTTTTTTTTTTTTATTTTTTATTTGTGCCTCTCTTTAATCACTCTTGAGTTTTCATCTTGTTTATGTCGCTCTTTTATTCTTGGCACTCTTTTTTTGTCACTCTTTTATTTTTTGTCGCTCTCCTTTTCACTTTTTTCCCCTCTTTTTTCACTCTTTGTTTTTTCAATTTTTATTTTTTCACTCAACTAATTTTATGGCTATGATCGAATCCGATGTGGATTGCCTACGTATCATGACCCCGTATGAATCAGATCCTGCGTAGTTTGGGAAGGTTGAGAATGGAGTAAGTAAGCTAACTCTTTTTTTGTTTACTTTTATAAAACTCAGATCGTGAAAGCTTTAAGGCAAAAGAAAAATATTTTTGATTTTTTGATTTTTTTTCTTTTGGAATTTTCTAAAAAAAATGCTTTAAAAGATTTTTTTTTTTTGGGATTTTTTATTTTGATTTTGATTTTATTTTTAAAAGAAAGACTTTTAATTTTTTTCCCTTTTGATTGGAACTTTGGGGAATTTCAAAAGTAAAAAGAAAATAGTTTTTGTTTGAATTTTCATTTGCTTTCTCTTTTAATAAGGAAGAAAGAATATATTTTTGAATTTTGGATGTAACCTCTTAATTTTCGAAAGAGAGACTTTTTTAAGAAAAATATTTTGAATTTCGAAACTTTTATTTATTTACAAAAGTACTTCTAAAGAAAAGCAAAAATATTTTTTTGGACTTTACTTTTTTTTTTTCAAATTTTTATTGACGTTTGCAAAAGAAAGACATCTAAGAAATATTTTTTTGGATTTTTATTTCTGATTTTTTTTGGATTTTTTTTTGGAAAAATAATTCCAAATGAAGGAAGCCCGAATTTTGGATTTTAATTTTTATTAATTTTTTTTTCGTATGAAAGACATTAGAAAGAAGGAAATTATTTTTAAGTTAAAAAAGAAACTTTTTTTTTTTTTTGAATTTTCTTAGGAAAGATTTCTAAAAAAGAAACTAAAGGAAAATATTTTTTGGATTTTTTTGAAAATTGGGGTCGAAACCGATGAGATTTGCCTACGTATCTCATATCCGGTGAGAATCAGACCCGCGTAGTTCGGTCAGTTTTGACAGAACATGGGAAACATGACACTTGAAAATTTTGGCTCATTTTGAAATGACTTTTCTTTTTTCAGAATTTCGGTAGAGTTTCCGAAATTTCTAAATACCTGCCTCTCACTCTTGTTTTTTATTTTATTTTTTTTGTTGATTTTCTTTCCCTATTCTAGAAGCCTGACCATGCAAGCCGAACAGACAGATATGCAAGTAGCATATAAGATGCATCAGGATGGTCTTTTAATTTGGGTACTCCTGTCCTAGACGGACCCAACCCATGTGTTGAATCCCCAAAGTCAAATGCACATGATGCAAATAAACATTCCTATTAGGGATCTGACATGAGGCCTTGTTATACTAGGTTTAAAAAACTAGGTTTACTGTTCTAGATCTGGCTTACCTGAGCGGACAGCTCGAGTCGGGGGGGGGGGGGGAGAGGGGCAGCGTACCGGGAATACAGAAGCTTCACCGGCTTTGTAACTAGTCTGAACCTCGTTCTAAAACTGGATAAGACTTTAGACAAAATAAAAGTCACACGAAGTGCACACTCCCCAAATGATTTAGAAGACTAAGAGAGAAGAAGGGTTTCGTAGCAGTTTATATACAGTTTGCAAAATATCAAAGCGGTGAAAGTGGCATTTAGCATATTAGGCTCAAACATGTAGAAAAATCAGATAATAGATAAAGCCAAAATAACAGCTATTCTAAACTCGAATTCTTGAACCTTGAACTGAAGTTCTAGGTTTGGATCCCCATCAGAGTCGCCAGAGCTATCACACCTCCTTTTTTACACACCCGAAGGTAGCACAAGGGAGTTTTTCCAATTTAAGTAACATTATACGAAATGAGATTATTTATTCATTTTTATTCAGAGTCGCCACTTGGGATAGTTTATTTGGTGTCCCAAGTCACGAACCAGAAATTCTGAATAAGAAATTCTGTTAACCCGAGGGAAGGTGTTAGGCACCCCCAAATTCCGTGGTTCTAGCACGGTCGCTTAAACTGGTATAATTGGCCTATTATCTGATTTTAATAAATGTTTTAACCTATAATGAATTTTTAAATTTATTAACCACTTTTCATTAATTTTAAGAAGATTTCAACGTCATCTAAAACACGTCTTTGGAGCACGCCACATGAAATGTACCCGCAGTTCGAGACATATTTTATTTAACGTTGTTAGATTTGGATTTGGGTCACATGAAATGCGCACCCGAATTTAAGAAGGTAAATTATTAAAATAACGCGCCTAAAGCAACTACGCGTTGTAAACTTTGCGAGGGTCATAGAAAATTTGCTAAATAGCATGCCTCGAATTTAAAGGGTTTTAAGAGAAATAATTAACTGAGGGCCACGCATTTGAGATTTTATTTGGCACGGCACACCTCGATTTTATTTTTAAAAGGGAATTTAAACTAACTCTGGAGGGCCATAATCTATTTATGCTATTAAATATGGCTCACCTCAATTATTAAGGGACTTGGTTAGTTAATTAAAGGACATAAGGGAGTCTTGGATCATTTTAAGAAATCAGATCTGACCAATTTTTAACAATGGGGGATTTGGGCCAGCAAGTAGAACGAGCTTGGGCCCAAGAACGACATCAACAAGAAAACACACATGTAGCAAGAATTGCCATTTTTGTTTCTAAATGGTTTCAAGACTTTAGGCCCAAATTGAGCCCAAGTCTGACAAATGGGGGAGGGGGCATTAACATATGACCCTAGATCGAGTCCCTGCGAGCCCAAATCAATCCAATAATAGGAATTAAGCCCCCAAATGGCCACTATGAAATCAAACCCCAAATAAAATGATTAATCTTCAGCATTAAGAATAAACTAGTCATTAATCACTTGAAATAACGAAATACTTAAGACTCAATGATCACGCCCAAAGTATATCCTCTAAACAGGATTCTGCGGACGTTGCAAATAAAACCCAAGTATTAATCTCAGGGTCGAATCCACAGAGAGTCAACCTAACAA
>MU672680.1:0-16612 GCA_026770625.1 Nicotiana glauca | reverse complement strand
TTCATCCGCCCTCGAATAGGATATTTTGGGTTCATACGCCCTCGAATAGGATATGTTGGGTCAATCCGCCCTCGAATAGGATTTTGAATTTAATCCTTCCTCAAAAGGACATTTAATTTATTTCGACCCGAGTGGTCCTGCTTGTATAAACATTGCCAAAATATATATTTCGTAAATCATTGCCAAATGCATTTTATTTCGGGAGCCCGCCCGTAGAACGGAGGTGTTACTTTTAAGTTGTTGCATTTGGGAGCCCGCCCGTAGAGCGGAGTCTTTACATTTCAGTCTTTTACATTTCAAGTCTTGAAGTCAGGAGCCCTCCCGAAGATCGGAGTGTTGTCACAACAAAATCCCCAGCATAAATCCAAATTCAGAAGCTAGAAGGAAGTAATTAGTTCATGTTCGAGTCAACAAAAGTTAGTCACAATAAAGAAAAAACAAGAAAAAGAAAAAAGAGAAAGACAAGAAACTAATCCAAATGCAGAAGTGGATAAATACTCAAGGCATGGCCGGGGTCACAAGAACTGCATACCTGGCCCTGATCCAGAAAGCCGAAAAGGATGAACTAGTACCTACAACTGGCAAGTATCAATGTTCATATCAGAGTCCACATGAAACACTATTCAAGACTCGAGATCAAGCTTCAGAAGACTCATAGATAGGAACCTTGTAACTAGTAGCTGATGTGCTTAGTTTGTCTTTTTCATTTTGATTTTGATGTAATAGCAGGACCACGGACCGGAACCTCGACAGAACGGAACCTCGACCGGTTCGTCACTTTGGTATACTCCATATTCTCACTCACCTCTGAACTACACGTGACCTGATTCCTTTATAGCCAAGGATATGTAGGTAGCTCAAATACCAGGGCTCGGTCACATTGTCTTCCTTTCCTTTAGTTTAAGTCTTCCCAAATAAGGGTCGAGTCAAAATACCTATCTAGTCATTTTTTGTCTAAAAACTCTTTGTGTTTCCAGTCAAAGAGGGGCAGCTGTAGACGTGTGATTTTTGACCCTCCCCAAGATTTTTTATATTTTTAGCATAAAATATTTAGTTTAGGCCTAATATAGCTATCTCAGCTAATTTTGACTCTTTCACTTTATTTTCATTACAAAAATAAAAAAATACAAAAAAAGATATATAAATTTTAGTTTGTGTATTTTTCATAAACTTGAAAAATACAAAAATAGCACCTTATTTTTAATCTTTATATAATTTCTAAAATTACAAAAAAATAGTTTTATTAATATTTTGTAGCCATTTTAATCTTTAAAAATAGAAAATAGTACTTTATATTTTTATCTTTATATAAAAACGAAATTACAAAAAAAAACATAGTTTTGTTTTAATTGTCAATATTATCTTGATAGTTATTTTGTTTACGTATGATTAATTAAATGACATCGTGTTCTTATTCTTGGTTCCGGGCAAAGAATAATATTCGGGTTCAAACAACCCATTTTTAGGCCTAATTTTCGGACCTAGACCATAACAATCCGAGCCCACCACACGTGGGGGACACGGACGGAACACAATAAGATGGGAGGCTCACATTTTGAGACATAGGCACGTGAGCCCCCACTAGAGTTTAAAATACACGGATGGAGACCATGGGAAGGGCCACTGTTGCTTCTTCTTCTTCTTCATGATGAACTAAAAAACACTGACAAAAACCCAAAACCTTCCCCAACGTCGACCAACCCCGCCATTTCCGTCGACCATTTTCTTCAGCTTCTGCTTCCAATAGAACGACCCTCACTGACCAAACGACCAACCTCTCTTCCCGTCGAACCACCGAAAGCCAACGGCCCCAGCCAAAAACGTTGTTACTGCTGCGTTCTCCAGGTCTTCAATCCAGCAACACGCCCAAATGACGTCCAGCCAACTTCCAAACAGCCCACGTCATTGATAAACAGCCTGTCGTCAACCAGTCCGGCCCTCACTCAGCGAACCAAAACAACCCTCGCGACTGTTACGTCGATGCCACCCCACTGCCCAAACGACACTCACAAATGACCCCTTTAGCTCGTCGTTCCTGCTGCCTTCGTCATCGACAAAACCCAATCGCCATCGACCACCAGTCCACACGAACCAACTTTAAGGTCGTCGATGGTCGTCGTCTAGGGAGGTTCTATTTCAGTCAAGCGTTGGGGTGCCGTCCGGTTGGAGGTACGTTCGAGTTCATCGTTGGTTGTCGTTGTCCGCTGAGCTTGAGATATTCTAAAGGATTTTCTCGGTGTTACGATTTTACTATTTTTCTCAAAGGGTTGTACTGTCTGTTATAGCATTTTGGAGTGCTCATACGTGTTTTTCTTATCGCTCAGATATTATTCGCTCTTATTACCACTGAGTTGGAAGTACTCACTTTACTCCCTGCACCTCGCGTGCAGTTGCAAGTACTGTTCACTCGGTAGCGGGTTAGTAACGGATTGAAGGTATTGCCATCGTAGCTAAGCAAGGTGACCGCCGGCGTTCGCGGTACCGAGATTTTTCTTCTTCTTGATTTTTCAGATTTTACTCTATGTATTATAGACTTTAAAATTGTAATAAAGACCCTCCTAGATGCTCGTGACTTGTGACACCCCGGTCGGGCTGAGTTAGGCTATAATGTTGATAATTAATGTTCCTTAAGTGGCATTTTCTATCTATTTATGTTTAGTAAGTGTTAAAGAAACGAATTGGGTTAGTTGGCTGGCCTTGTCTTCACGAGAGGCGCCATCGTGATCGGGTACGGAGATTGGGTCGTGACACTTCTTTTTATCTTGACATGGTGTAATAAGGAGATCAGCGAGCAGTAACAATAGCAACAACAGTGAAATCACAGCTCCTGGTAGTTCCAGCTACCAGACACTCCTGAACTACACTGACCTGATTCCTGTTTAGCCCGGGATATGTAGGCAACCTATGAAGTAGGGTGCGGTCAAACTCTTTCAAAAAGTGCTTCACACGGAATATGCGAATGGGCAAAAATCCCTCATTTCCGCTCACTTGTCTTTGCACGAAAACTCTTCGTGTTTTCAGGCAAAGAGGGGCAGCTGTGAGCACGTGATTTTTGCCCTAAGCAAATTATTCCTAAAAATCCAAACAAAATAATTTTTCTTTATTTTTATAATTTTGTGTATTTTTTATGTCATTTTCTGATATTTGTTGCATTTCTTTGTTAATTGGTTGCATAATAATTCATATTAAAAATACAAAAAAAATATGCATTTTTATTAGGAATTTAATTTCACATTTCTAGTATTAAGTGGGGTTAATTCAATTTAGAAATTTTAAGAAAATAAAAAATAATTCACTTTAGCATTTCATTATTTTAATTAGAAATTGCTAATAAAATAGTTATTAAGTAGATTTTAGGCTTTAATTAGTTTTAGTTTAATTGTAGTTTAATCTCACAATTTTATAAATAAAAAAAAATATATATATAAGCTGGAAAATACAAAAATACAAAAAATAAAAATAAATACAAAAGTAAAGTGAGTAAAATACAATAAAAATAAATAAAAGAACAAAGAAAAAATGACTGTTAAAGAATTTGGGCCAGAATTTTGATTAGCCCAAACGACTTGAACCAACCCAGGCCCAAACAATCCCAGTCCGGTCCAATGGCCCCATGAGCGAACGACACCGTTTTAGGTTGATTGGATCTGAACCGTCGAAGTTAGATGATCCAACGGTCTTTAGTCGCTTGTAGTTAAATATATAATGATTGGATGATTTAATTAAATCTACAAAATAAATGTATCGTCTTCCTCAGATTAACCCTAATCTTGCCGGAGTTCTTCGCCGGCGGGAAATGCAGTCTATACCAATCACCACCAAATTCACACCGAAGAACCGCCATTAACCCCTCTTCCCACCCCTATATCTGCTTTCCTTCAAATCTCACCATAGCCCCTCGAATAACACATTTTCTTTCGTCGGAACCCTACCGCCGGCGAACGTCACTTCACCCAAACCAACCCAAATTAACACCCCAGCATCCTCTCTCCCTCCTCTACCCAACCCCCATAACTATGTGTCTCGAATATGGCTGGAGCGGCTCGAATGTTCATTTCAATCTCTCCGGCCAAAACCCTAGAATGACCAAAATGCATGCAAATGATGTCAAAAGGTCCCTAGACCTTCCTCATAAGGATTTGATCACCAATAGAGCTTAAGCGACCTTAAAATTGATTGATTCTGGAAGATGTCAACTGGCCGGAGTTCTTAGTGAGTTTCTTGTTTTTTATTGTTCTTTATTAATTGCGTTTTCTTTCTTCATTTCTGTTTTCTGCATGATAAATTCTTTGGCGTTTCTTGAATAGTTAATTTGTTTCTTTCATTTTTGTTAAATTTCAAGTAATTAGTCTAAATTCCTCGAAGCCAATAGTATGTTCTGATATAAGTGGTATTGTGACTTCATTTGATTAAGCATGTTTTTATGTTAGTTTTTAATTAGGATTCTCTCATTAATTAGTTTTGTTCAAATTAGATTTGGTCGACTTTAGTTTGATATGATATCTTCATAATGATTAATTAGCATAAATTCAGATTAAGGGTTTGATTTGAATTTGATTTTAGTTATAGTAGTAAAGAATTGAGATTCACTAGGAATAAGATGAAGCGTTGGGGGGTTATTTTAGTAATTTCAGTTGGTTCAAGGGTAATGTAGGTTTTTGGCAGTAGGGTAAAAATAATGTGTACCCCCTAGAATCTTCTAGAGAAGGGTTACTTGGGTTATAAGTCAGAAAATGAGGGGGTTAAATGGGTAAATGGGGAGGGACTTAATTGAAAATAAAATAGGAGGGCTGCTCATTAAGTTGTCTATATAAGGCAGTCACCTTTACTTCTTTTACAAGTTTAGAAGTTCCAAAAAAATTCCCAAAAGTTCCTATAACAATTTCAGACTTCAATTTGAGTTTTTTTTAAACCTTTTAAAATCCAAAAATATTAGAAAATCAACAACAACAAACCAAATAGTACTGTTACATTGGAAAGCTCAAGTTTAAATTCGATTTTAGCTATTAAGTTTATTCTTCTAGTCCCTCAAGTTTCAGAAGCTATTGGTTGCTAATTTTCGAGTGAATTTGGTTCATTTCAAGTTTATTGCTGGTTGTTTGCTGGTTGCGATGGTGTAGTGTGATCAATTTGTCTATTAGACATTGTTGAAGGCTGATCTACCAAGTTTAGTTTGTTTTTTTTTTTCAAAAACATCTCTGAGTTTTGAACTTTTGTTAAATCCTGCTGTGATCTGCTAATCATCTGTTGTTGATACTTTGCTGATTTGTTCTTCTTCTTCATCAAATTTCAATATCAGGTACTTCTCCGACTCTCGCGTTGATGAAGCTGTAGGAATGGAATTAAGGTGTTACATATAATCATTTGATTTTTTTGGAGAATGTACATTGTTTACTGTATATATTTGAATCAAGCATATTCAGTAATCAACATTTGCTAGCTCTGTGTAGTTAAGGACTGTTCGAACTATTACAATTGCTTGATTTGTTATAGCAGTTTAATTACAATTGCTGCTTTCTTCTATTTGTTTGCAAAACTGAACATTCTGTTTTGAAATTTCACATCTATATTCCTTGTAGAAAAATCTCGCCATATTCACAATTGTAGTGGAATAAAGGATTGTTAGACTATATAGCTTTAATTTTTGCATTCATATGGCTATGAGTTTAATCCTGGCGTGAAGTATATTACTGTTCATTTTGAAAGCTGAAACATGAATTTAAGGTGATTAGGGAATTGATTATGTTACGCTGAAATTAATAATAGTTTTCAGATTTTAGCCTTAAGGACAGTTACATATGTAGAGATTAATTAATAATACATAGACCTATTATGTTTTGTAACAAGATTGAGATTGTGCGGGTTGCGTTTAACAGCATCAGTTTAGTCATGAGAGGTAGATGATCATTTAAACTTGTAATAAATAAATAAATAAATAAAAACTGTGTTGCAATTATATTCAATTAAGCTGTTGGTCTATTCAAATTTTTATGGTTTCTATCACATTGTAAGTAATGTTCTAACTCAAATATGCTTCATTGTTTACTCTCTCAAATATTAGAGTTGTAAATCCCATTGTAATTGTAATTTAACTTGATAAAGGTTTTATATAATAAATGACTGTTGGACTAAGTTTGGGCCTATGCAGATGTATTTGGCCCATATGGTTGGGTCTTGGATCCACGCTACTTGTGCGATTCAATAGTTTGTGTACTTGGGCTAACAATTCAGGCCCAAAAACCTTGTTGAAATATGAATGAAAGTCAAGGTCCGAGTATAGTGACACTTAAAAATAAATACTTAGGAATATGGAAAATTAATTCATAAATATGAAATCAAGTTTTGAATTAAGTAGCGGGTTCAAGCTAAAAGGTTTTACCCTTCTGTTTGAATCCGGACTTGAATTTGAGACTCGAATTTATATTCATAGATTAATTAACCTTTAGAGACAAAATAAAAAATAGAGAATTTAGTTACTTTAGTTCGGCCTTTTAAAAATAAATGAGACGAGCCTCGCCAAATCAGAATATACAATTGCGGGGCCCTCATTAATTATTTACTAAAAATACTTAGCATTCGGGATAGGCCATTTAGCGAATTTCACGGCCTTCCCAAAAGATATAACACGTTAGCCGCTTTAGGCGCGATTTTTAATAATTTTACCTTCCTAATACAGGTGTGCATTTCATGCAACCCAAATCCAAATCCGAAAACGTTCAATAAGATTGTGTCGAGGATCCGGGTGCATTTCATGTGACGTGATCCGAAAATACAATCTTAAACGACGTACATTTTCTTAAATAAAAAAAATAATTGATAAAAAGCGGTAAATAACTTTAAAATTGCACTATAGGTTCAACATGTATTAAAATCAGATATTTTAGCCAAATATGGCAGTTGAGCGACCGTGCTAGAACCACGGAACTCGGGAGTGCCTAACACCTTCTCCCGGGTTAATAGAATTCCTCACCCGAATTTCTGGTTCGTGACTGTTAAACAGAGTCAAACGCTTTCCTCGATTTGGGATTCAAACCGGTGACTTGGGACACCATAAATCTCCCAAGTGGCGACTCTGAATCTTAAATAAAAAACGAATCCCGTTTCGATTGTCCTTTAAGTGGAAAAATTCCTTCTTTATTATACCCTTTCCTGGGGTGTAGTAAAAGCCCTAAAGCCTATTTTGGGAAAAAGGAGGTGTGACAATATACATCTTACAATGATCATGACAACAGTCCCGGCAAGGGATTAACCATAATTTATACTATCCCGGCAAGGAAACTCAACAATATAAGTATACTCAAAATGACAAGGGAGAACCAGCTATAACCAATCTCAATTCGAATTTTTTATCATTTCTATTATCACCATTTCTAACTCATAATTAACTTCCACGAAAATAAGCTGAGCCTTTGCTCAATATCACAAGTCTACTCACTATTTCATCCATAATATTATTCAAGAATACAACAAGTATCAATTTAAGACTCGCGGTCATGCTCGACACCGACGTATAGATACTCGTCACCATGCCTATACGTTCTACTCCACAAGAAAAACATAGAAAATACGACTCAACTCCTAATCCCTCAAGCTAAGGTTTAACCGAACACTTACCTCAAACTTCCACGGCCAATTCAATCCACAACAACCGCTTACCCTCTCGAATTCAGCTCCAAATCAATCAAATCTATACAATAATGAATTCATAACATCAATACATGCTAAACAAATCAAACCCAATGCCTAATTCTAAATTTCCAAGATTTCTTCCCAAAATCCCAAAAATCAACCCCGGGCTCGCTTGGTCAAAACATGGGATTCAGACCAAAATCAAATCTCCCATTCACCCACGAGCCTGAATATATAATTTGTTTTCAAATTAGACACCAAAATGAGGTCTAAATCAAGAAAAAATCAAAAAGCTCTAACCCTACCCATTTACCTAATTTCTACCCTTAATTACATGTTTTAGGCTTAGGAATTCATTAGATGTCGAAGAAAATGGAAGGAAACAAGCAAGGATTACTAACCCAAGAAGTCTTGATGAAAAATTACTTCAATGGATGCCTAAGAGCTTGGAGAAGAAAGGTTTTTATGAAAACTTAGTGAAATCCCGCAACAACAGCGTTCTGGAATTAAAAATATAACTGGGCGAAATTGACCTTCGCGTTCGCGACAGGCTGGTCGCGTTCGTGAAGGGTAGCACTTGCTGACCATCACGTTCGCGAGCTGAAGAATGTGAACGCATAGAGTAGAAGACTGGGGTCCAGAAATTTGTCTTATGCGAACGTGTGGGCTATCACGCGAACGCGATGAAGGAGTTCTGCCAAGCTACTTGAACACAATTGAATGTATGCGATCGCGAAGAGGAAAAAGAGGGCTAATCCCTCAAGGTCAAATAACCCTATGCGAACGTGAGGGCAGGGACGCGAACGCGAAGGAAGAAAAGCTGAAGCTTTGCGAACGCGGGAGATATATCGTGAATGCGAAGAAGAAATGGGTCTGCAATAGCTGAAGCAAAATCTGCAATTTTTCCTAAGTTTAAAACATCCCGAAACACCTCTGAAACACACCCGAGCCTTCGGGGCTCCTAACCAAACACAGGTACTAACTCAACAACATCCTACGAACTTAACCGTGCGATCAAATCGCCAAAATAACCTCAAAAACAATAAATCAAACCTCAAAATCAATAGTTTTTCCTCAAACTTCATTAACTTTCAATTTTAGAACTTTAAGTAACAAGTCAAACGGCGTCCGATTTCAACCAAACTTTACAAAAACATCTTAAATCACATATAAGACTTGTACCGGGCACCGGAACCAAAATACGGGCCCGATACCAACACGTTCTAATCAATTTTAATTTCAATTTTCCTTAATAATTTCATAAAAACAATTTTACTCAAAAATTCGTTTATCGAGTTTGGGAACTCAGAATTCGATTCTGTGCATACACCCAAGCCCCATATTTTCCTACGGATCCTCCGGGACCATCAAATCACATGTCCGAGTCTGTTTACCTAAATGTTTACCGAAGTTAAATTTATTTATTTTAATATCAAAACTTAGCATTGTTCACACAATTTCACATTTGAGCCTTCAGGCTACGCGCCCGGACTACGCACACAAAATGAAACGAATATAAATAAGGTTTTCAAGGCCTCGAAAGTAGAGAATGAGTAAGAAAACAGGTGATGACCCTTTGGGCCGTCACATGGTACCTGGTGCAAGATAACTAAGTTTGATTTTAAAGGAAAAAAATCATGTTTCCTTAGGGATAATGGTTAGTGGTACCACGGACATCCGAGTATGAAACAGTCGGGGGAAACGTCGGAAAGTCAAGGACTCTAAAAACTGATACAGAGTATCCGAGCATGTGGGGGACCAAACTAACAAAAACAGTTCTTCAACAGCGGAGTGGCCGTGAATTCAAAATATTCAGGGCATCAAGGCCACAAACCGACCACCACTCTGGAAACACACAATATTTTCTTTGTCTGAAGCAGGAACAAAGCGATATAAAATGGCGATTCTCAAAGGATGAATGTGTCATGCCCCGAACCTAGGCCTGGACGTAACATGACACTCTGTGCCTAACTACATTTGACCAAGCGAACCAATTGGCTGGCTGAATCAACATGTGATATCATAACATACTGAATGTAGAAGATAAACTAACACATGCTGATATACTGAAAGTCTGGATTATATAAATCAAAGTGCAGAAATACTAAACAAACCTGAAACATATATGTAGCAAATAATGCTTAACATGAAAAGCCTGAGACTCTGTCTAACTATTACTCTAGTCTACGAAGCCTCTAATGAAGTATTGAAAACACTAACTGTCTCTAAATACTGAAAGACTGTAAAGTAATGATAAAGCCCTGAAAGAACTGGGGATCACCAAAAAGCTAATAAAAAAATCCTAGTGCTCTGAATCATCAACCTGTAAATCATTACCTGCATCATGAGATGCAGGCCAAAGGCAAAAAGGACGTCAGTACATTTGAATTGTACTGGTATGTAAAGAAACTGAAAGAAAGAATTAGAAATATTGAAACTTAAACTAAGCTGATAACTGAGAATTAATAATTGATAACTGAAATGATAACTATTGAACCTGAAAATGAAATGATAACTGCTAACTGGTAACTGGTAACTGATAACTGAGCTGAACAGAGGAAGTAAGGATATGAATACTCCCTCTTCTGAATGATGAACAACCTGTTTATCTAAATAAGCTACGGCCTCGGGCCTAGAATATATATATGTGCACAAGCTACGGCCTCATGCCCAAGTATATGTATACATAGCTACGACTTCAGGCCCAAAAATGCATAAAGCATAAACTACGATCTCAGGCCCAAACATGCATAAAGCATAAACTACGGCCTCAGGCCCAAGTATGCATAAAACATATAAACTATGGACTTAGGCCCAATTACAGGTGTTCAACATTCAGGGTTTTAAAATCAGGAACTGAGACCCATACTGCAATAAATGATAGTGAAATACTGAATCACACTGATTTACATGTATTAGAATACTGGATCACACTTACATATACTATAATACCGAATAGGACTAGACTGAGACATGTATTCTTGAACTGATTATGAACACTGAAACTTTAACTGTTTATAACATACTGAGTAATATATACTAAGACTCAAGGGGCATCAAACCCAAGTCTATATTGAATACACATTGAGCTCACAACGTTCAGAGTGAAAGTCATGAATGAGTTTTGAATCTAAATAATAGAAGTTCTACAACTATATAAGGAACTAGGCTAAACTATATTTCAGAGGCAATTAGTAATGTCGTAAAAGAAACGTATTGTAGGGGGAATCATTAACGTTCCCAAACATAGAGAGTTAGCCTCATATACCTTAAAGTCCTGCTCTTGAGCGTAATATGACATTCGCCAGTCCTTTCAACTTTAATCTATATCAATACAAGTCAAAGTAATTCCATATTAGCAATAATTCTCATGGTTTAGTCACTTAAGCATTTTTTCAAATACTTGGTGACAAAAAGCTTCATAGTCCATATTAGTGGTGTTTCTACGCCCAACAAGCCATTCTATTGATCCTAGATAAATTCTAAAATCTCAAATTTCTTATAATCATATGTCATCCTTCTTTACCCATACGATAAACAACACCCTTAACCAATCAACAATCAACAAGCCAACCCTATAATTGTTCATGCTTCTCTATCAAAACCATCAACTCATATCTCGTGAACTTCTAGTCTACAATTATTAATCCAATGCTATAATCAATTAGAGGTTGAAGATATTACCTTCTTGACGTTCAATCTTCTTGAATTAGAGTTCTAGGATTCCTTTCCTCAACAATGATGCCCCAATCAAATATCTAATGATTTTGAGGGTTTATCCTTGTTTATAAGATGTTAGGAAATTTAAATTAACTTAGAATCACCATTAGAACTTCCCTTGGGTGGTGGAGGGACCCTTAAGGAGTTAGGTTTTTGAGAGTTTCCCTTTTTAGAGCAAGTTTTTATGTTTTGGGGTTGTGGGAGACGAAGTAACACTGCCTGGAGCACGACCGCGCACCTGGAGACCTGACCCCCATGAGCGTGCCCATGCACCTGGAGACCTGAGTGCGCTACTAACCGTGCAAAACAGCAGTAATACTGCCTCAAAATAAGCGCGACCGTGCTCGAGGCGCGCTCAGGGCACGCATATCGCATACTGTTCTATAAAATAAGCACAACGTTAAGCACAGAGATGCATTCGGGCTCTATAATATATAGTTGGAAAGCTATTTCAAAGGCCTACAACTTCAATGTTTTGTGTCTTCCTAAATTCCTTACAGATTTTCACTAAACTCTGGTGGAAGACAGACCTTCTGCAAACTTAGTCGATTTTGTCAAATCTTATGTACCTCTCTCTCCATCTTGATTCCGAAACAACTATTTTTACCAATAATCATCCCTCTAGGAATTCATATGTCTAAAATATCATATTAATACCCATTTAACATATACACACCTAGTCCGAATGTACAGGGTGTTACATTATCTCCTATTTGGGATCATTCGTCCTCGAATGATTGTCCTGACTGTAACTTCTGCTAACTCCGGACCTTAAACGAGTATGGTGGAAACATGAAATTTTATTAACACTTGGATACTAAACTGAATGGATACATTATTACTAAATTGTTGAGATACTAAACTGAATGACTACTGCATTGACTGAATATTGGTCTGCCATGGATACGTGAATACTAAACTAACATAGGTATATGATTATTAAACTGCAAGAATATTTGAGAATTGAACTAACATCAATATCAGAGTACAAAGCTGACATGAATATCTAAGTATTGGACTGACATGAGTAGCTGAGTGTTAAACTGACATGAGTATCTAAGTATTGAACTGGCATGAGTATCTGAGTACTGAAAACATGAATGTTGTAACATGACACGTGAAGTGGTGGCTGTATAGCCAGAAATTCTGGTGTCAACTCCAACTCATAAGCTAATTAACCGATCCTTTGCAAGATTTTATATGGCCCAATATAGCAGGGACTATGCTTCCCCTTCTTCCCAAATCTCATAGCTCCTTTCATACGCGAAACTTTTAGAAACACCCAATCATCAACTTGAAACTCTTGGTCTCTATGCCGCACGTTCGAATAGGACTTTTGGTAGCTCAGAGTTTTCTTCAAATGCTCTTAAATCAACTTAACTTTTTGTATTGTCTGATAGACCAAATTTGGTCCCAACAACTCCTCTTCACCAACTTTGAACCAACCAATTGGCAATCTACATCTTCACCCATACAGAGTCTCTCACATTGCTATCTTGATACTAGAATGGTAGGTGTTATTATTTGCAAGGTCAATGAGAGGTACGTGATCATCCCAATTACTTTTAACATTAAGGACATATCCTTAACTGCTTGAATAATGTGCTCTGCCTGGCCATCATTCTGAGGATGAAAAACTTATGCCTAATCCTTTTGAAAGAACTTCTAAAAGTTCATTTTAAACTGAGCATTAAAGTTCCAAATGATGGACCACGGAGTCCAATACATCAGACGATTTCCTGAATGTACAACTTGGTATAATCTTTTACTAAATCTGTAGTTTTTACTGGCAAGAAATGTGCTGACTTGGTAAGTCGATTTACAATCATCCAATTCAATCATGCTTTTAAAATGAGAAATATAATCCTGTTATAAATTTCATATTTACCATATCCATCAAAATATGTGTATTATGTGATAAAACACTAGGTTTTTTGCTGCTCGACTTTCACTTGCTGACAATTCAGACAGTTGGTCGCAAGTCTGAGACGTTCTTTTTCATGTCGTTCAACCAATAAATCTCCTTGGTCATGATGCATATTTGGGGAACCTGGATGGAAAGAATACTAGGAATTATAGGCTTCTAACATGACCTTCCCTCTTTAAGTCCATCTATGTCTGGAAGACACAATCTGTCTTGGTACCTCAAAGTACCATCATCTCCCCCTTATTCAAAAGCCATCATTTTATACTTGTGAATCTCCTCTTCAACTGTAACACATAGGGATCATCAAATTGTTTCTCCTTCTCTTCAGCTACTACTGGGGAAGACGTTCTATTCTAGACAACAACTCTGTCATCTTCGGAGTTCGAAGTCGAACTCCTATCTTGATTGGAGAACTTCATTCACTAGAGTTCTCTTATCTACCTCAATCATGAGTTATACTTATCACACTTTATCTTCTTAAGCACTTCCTGAAAACACTTATAGCATTATTGTGACCTAAGTCTTTGACATGTACTCCAGAGACTAGAGTCTCGTGCAATGGCACTACCCTCATGACACATAAATTGGCATGATTTTATAGCTTTTCTGTGATCACTTTATCATCAATAACTAAGATCGGTGATCATTCTTCTCAATTTGTGTTTCTTACACATGCTATACATAATCCGTATGGTAATTATACAATTTTCCCTCATTACCGAACTGATTTTATTTTTCATATCCCATGCTAACTATTCAGGTTTCAAATTTCTAACTACACTTACTGATGGTTTTCATATCACCCCTTAGACTAAAGGTCACATACTTGTGGATCCTTCCTTTTTTTGTTGGGATCCAAATAACTTTCTTTATTTTCGGCAATTCTTTGCACTCTATGTCAATGATGACTCATCTTCCAACTTACTTTTGAGCTAGGAAAAACTAAATTATTCACATAACGGAAAGCTAATTTATTCACAGCTATCATACACACTCTTAATAATTTAACTTTGCTCACACTATCAATCGTGGAGAAACCACATTTCGATAATTCCTTAAGGCTATTCTTCTATAGTTTGCTCTCTTATTGCTAGCTGATTGTTTTTCCCACTATCACTGTATTTCGGATTTAACTTAAGCTCTTTGGTTCTAACACGCGTTCGGTATTTCAAACTGTCATCCACTCACTAAAGTTAACCTGGCTAAGTAAATCAAATTGTACCTCTACTAGCTCTACTGAAATTGCTAATTCATTGTATCAACTCAAAACTTACTTATTATGCTTTTACTAAACACCTACTAGAATCATGTTTTCTTGTTCTACTTTGGATGACTAAAGTGAGTAATAAGGTTATTTCTAACTTCCCTCATGATCCGACCCTATTCTATGGTCGCATACTATCCTTTTTTTTCTTCTAAACTCTATGCATAGATCACACTTAGGGAATTCATCTGTCTTAAACAAAATTAGAATATCTAACCCCAAACTTTCTATATAATACAAAATCATATCATATTATAAACATCCGCGGTAATCACTTAGTCACATAACCTAAGGGGGAACTGACATATCTTTTATCTTACTTCAACAGTTGTTTCTTATAGTAACCTACTAATGTGGTACTTCTAGTTCTGATTCAAATAAATTAAACAACTTAAAATCATTCCCTAAAATTCAATATCGACTACTCTTGGTTCTCATTTTGTACATCATGTCTTCTTAGTTATATATATGTGTTGTACGAGATCACATCTTTGGTACTAACAAATGTTTCTGACTCCTAGGTATTTTGCCCTTAGGCTCTTTTCTGTCCAAAACTATAGTGACCAATGTTAGGGTCTGAAATCTGAACTATCATCATCCAACTTGTGGCTCCATCTCCAAAAATTAAATGAAGTTGTTCTAGGAGGTAGAACACATACGAACACACTACCATATACAAACTTATCCTTCAAAGTATACCATCATCTGATAAATCACTTCATGCGCCATCCGGTGAGTCTTGGTCTTAATCCAGACCTAAAATATGCGAAAGTTTCGCTACAATCACTATTACTTACATTTTCTTTTAGCACCTATAGGCATCACTGTATGCTCACCAGTCACCAGAATTTTGATACACTGAAAATTGGAGATCTGGTAACTAAATAACTGATAACTAGCATCTTGAATAACCATAAACTTGCTAACTGAAAGATTGCATAACTGGTAATTGCGGTAAACTGATAACCATAAAACATGAAAACTGCTTTTGTGCTTTCTAATAAGGTTATGCTCTAATATGTACTACTATCCATTGCATCCCACTTTTAACAATTCTCATATCAACCAACCTGTACTCCATAATTATACCCCAATGGGCAATTATCCTCTTTAGGACTTTAGGTTTCTCTTGCACGTCGCTTGGTCATCCAATACGTTGGAATTCGATAGGAAGAGAAGGTTAACTATTGCTCTAAGCTTCATGGCATGATCTAGAGTAAAAAGAGATGAGACAATCCTAGATTTCTTGGTAGTTAAATGTTTATGTGAGTAGTCGGCACACACATATAAAGGAAACTCCACTAGACACAGCTTCATAGACTCCCTAGGACTCTTGAACCTAGTGCTCTGATACCAACCTTTGTCATGCCTCAAACCTGGGCCTGGACGTAACATGGCACTCGGTGCCTAACTACATGTGACCGAGCGAACCAACAGGTTGGCTGAATCAACATGTGATATCATAACATACTGAATGCGGAAGATAAACTAACACATATTGATATATTGAAAGTATAAAACATATATATAGCCAACATTGCTTAATATGAAAAGCCTAAAGATCTGTCTAACTGTTACTCTAGTCTATGAAGCCTTTAATGAAGTACTGAAAACGCTAACTGTCTGTAAATACTGAAAGACTGTAAAGTAATGATAAAGCCCCGAAAGAACTGGGGATCACCAAAGAGCTGGTACGAGAATCCTAGCGCTCTAAATCATCAACCTGTAAATCATTACCTGCATCGTGAGATGCAAGCCACGAGCAAATGGGACGTCAGTATATTTGAATTGCATTGGTATGTAAAGCAACTGGAAGAAAGAATTATAAATATTAAAACTGAAACTAAGCTGATAACTGAGAATTAGTAATTGATAACTGAAATGATAACTATTGAAGCTGATACTGAAATGATAACTGATAACTGGTAACTGAAATGATAACTGATAACTGAGCTAAACAAAAGAAATAAGGATGTGAATACTCCCTCTTCTGAATGATGAACAACCTGTTTATCTGAATATGTTACGGCCTCGGGCCCAATATATATATATATATATATATATATATATAT